>KZ538515.1:40263-70644 GCA_000934665.2 Catajapyx aquilonaris | reverse complement strand
AAATATTATTGTTACATGGCCATTGGACCTAATATCAACAGGTGCTATTCCCGATTCTCCAGAAAGTAACTCTTATTGATCTCTTAGCAACGACTTGTTTATAAACTAGCAGCTTGCGCGATTTTTTCAATAACTACTGGTGCCATAGAGTTGGATCACCCTGTATTATTAATTTTATACCCTTATGCGAGATTTTGTGCCGAGAAAATGCTGGAATTTGGGAAAATGTGCGGCGACATTTTAAAAACTCTGAACTAAATTTGAATGCACCAATTTCCCCCAAAAAAGGACTTAGGTCTATATACTGTATAGACCTAGGTCATTATCTGGAAATTGGTTATATACAGGATGTTTCCTGTAATTCGAGACAGACTTCTAGGGTGTGTAGGGGCTGCCTAGAGAAGCAATTTGAGATTGGGCATGATCGGAAACCCATCCCAAAGGAGCTAGAAAGCCTCAAAGGTTCATTGACATCCCATTATTGTACGTAACAATACATTATTGTTGTCTTATTCCATTGTGCTCATTGTTTAGTTGTTATAAACAATTTCGTTCAACAATTGAATAATTTTTACAATAATGGGATTTTGAAGGCCCTAGCTGTAGCGTCGTTGGGATGGGTTTCTTACCATGGGTGTTCCATCTCAAATTGCTTCTCTATTGAGAAGCAATTTTAGGCAGCCCCTACACACCCTAGAAGTCTGTCCCGAATTACAGGAAATATACCCTGATATATTGCCGCGTCCGGAAAATAAGGTCCGCTTTAAATTATAAAAGCAACAATGTACCCCTAGAATTTCCATTACATACGTAATTTTGATTCACCCTTGTACAAGTATAAGTTTATAATCATTTTCCAAGCACTATTCACGAGATGAACAGCAAATGAAGACGAAAGTATGGATTTGATTTATCTTAAATGCTGTTGAAACCAAAGATGTCGGACAACTCTTACATTGGAACCTTATGCTTCGTCATTATAACCTACTAAAACCTCTGCAAACAGAGAAGGGCACTGACGTCAGAACGACAGCAGTGGCCTTCTCTGGTTGCAGCTAACATCATATTATACGAACTGTGAGCTCTCCTGTAGGGCGACTGAACCTGGTTGGGCATCGTGTTCAGGCCGGACTTCGTCAACCTGGATAGAGTTTTCGTCATCGGGTATGATGCTGTCACCAAAGAAGATTTTGGCGTTAACCATGGCCATTTCGACCTCACCCTGGGTCAACGGTCGTGTTATCGAGGAAGCTGGGGCCTCCACGACCGCCTCGTCCAATGTTACACAGAGGGCTGGCATTTGTTCCATGGACATTGATTCTGTTGCTATATCCTCCTGCAACTCCTCAGTGGCCGGATTCACGGAAGCCATTTTAATAAATTTTGCAGGAGGTCCAAGTTATTCCAAATTGTTCCAAGCTCCACTGAAACCAATCAAACATTGTGCTATACTTAAGCAAAGAAGGCTCCAGGAAATAGAGAGTCGTAATATGTAGGGGGCGCAGCCAAAATTAATTGCTGGTGAAGGCTTAACATTGGCAGCGGTGTGGCAAAATCAGACAGTTTCATATGCCAAAAAAACGCTTCGGTAAACCCTTCTTTATCCCCACGAATTAGGCTCGAACATATTTTTTGTGTTCAGTACTACTTTATGTGTGTAATATGGGTCATGTATTATTTTAAGGCCATGAATGAGCGCATAGAGATCATAGGTCATCGTCTGAACTCTAATATGCAGTGTCGATATGGACCATTCTACATTATTTTGTGCATTGTGGCATGTAGAGCATGGGCCCTGCAGAAATGTATTGCAAATGAATGTTATGCACAACGTTATCAGCTACAAGATGATACTGCATACTTATGAAATTTCTGTAAGTACTGTATAATAAAAATTGAAAAAAAAGTATAGACATGTCTGAATGCCGTCGCGAGAAAATCATACAACTAACAAAATCAGGAGTTATTATTTTACTCTTTCTATTTGTGCCGCGTAAAATTTCATTTTTGTCACATATCTGGTTATTCCGTTCATGTATGCATATCTATAGTTACCGAATTGTAGACTATACATCTGATGAGCACCTTGTGAAATATTTTTGTTTGAATAGAGTGTAGAACTGAACACAAAAACCTGTTCGAGCCTTATCTGTGGAGGCAAAAAAGGTTTTATCGAAACGTGTTTTGGAGTCATTTTTTCATGACGACGGGGGAAGTAGCGCCTGAAAAATTTCGGAATATGATGAGGTGTCTTCACTACTCGTCATTTTAAGCTTTCAATATATTTTTTTTTTACCTCAAGTCTTTCATTTACTGGTCTATATCACATGTTGTAG
The DNA here is from genome assembly GCA_000934665.2 of Catajapyx aquilonaris. Classification (NCBI taxonomy): domain Eukaryota; kingdom Metazoa; phylum Arthropoda; class Diplura; order Dicellurata; family Japygidae; genus Catajapyx; species Catajapyx aquilonaris. The sequence goes on along the minus strand of KZ538515.1, from coordinate 68,308 downwards.
TCCTTATGCCATGGTCTATATACGCTTGACTACGTAATTTTCCCCTCATAAATCCTATAGTCCATCATAATTTTGGACAGATGGTTTGTTGAGACTCTATACAGCATAGTACTTTTCACACGATAAGCATTTCAAAAGCGTCAGGGGTCAGGATCAGCTGATTTGTTAGCAAGTAGTTGAATGGTGCAAGCATAGATATCTATGGGTGCAAGTGTGCGCCTTTAGAGGTCGTATTATCTATGGGAAAAGCGGTAACCTAATCTAAATATTAAAAAGTCGGTAGAGGCATAAAATGTCAATCTCATATTAATACACTTATATCAAATATTTCAAACCGTTCTGCAAGTTCTGAAATTTCATGTGGTCATAATTCTGTTCTGGATGCCAATCTCTGATGTGCATTTATTTCATCTTGTTGAGAGCATTTAGGTAGGATTCATTCGAGTGATAAATATTTCCTGGGAAAGTTATACAGCATACATAGACAATTAAACAAGGTGTATTGTACCGGTAAATATTTTGTATATATTTGCAAGGATGGATAGAGTATAGCCATAAAATATCGCCAGTCACCACTGTAATAGCCGCTCTGTGCGAAGAGATATTCTAATTCAATAAATTTCAATCATTCATAAGGATGGAAGTTCACTACTACAGCTGGCTTTTATAGTAGGCCTAGTATACTTAATGTATAGAAAGTCTGGCAACAGACATGCCATAAAAACACTCCGTATATAATTATTTGCAGGACAATCATAGCAGCTCGCACTGAATAAGTGTTGCGCCTTTAGGACACTCTATCGCATTTCATTCCACAATATTCTCAATAGACGCAATAAAATTGGTACCTCATTCCATGAAATGACACACTCATATTCACCTTCAATAAGTTGTGTACATTGTGCCAGCATAAAAATATTGCTCTCCAACAAAGACGTGTCAATGTACGGTATGCTTCTGTATATAATATACAGAATTATAATTTCCATTTGGATTGAAATTGAGTTAGGCATGATGTCATTCACGAGTACTTTTTGATGGTCCAGTCAGTTTTATATGCTAATGACTTATGGCAGGAAATGTTTGGGGGGAAACGTGGAATATGCTTCAGCTCAACTTAATATTATAAGATAATATATTCGATAGACTCCAAAAGCAACTGGTGGAAAGCTGGTGGAAAGTGACTGCTATAAAATAAGCACCTTAGAGGGAAAAGTAGCTAATTGTAATATCACCTCAATTGGTACACAGTGAGACCAACGTATCCATTAGAAGTCATTAGCATGAATATTGCATTCTGCATTGTACTGTAATGTTTAATTTCGGTTTATATTGATTATGCTGGTACAAATGATATCTTACTGGACCTGTACTTCGATTATAAATATGTACTGTATTTTAAGTGTCATTTGTGAAACCTATATAAAATCTGCAGAATTGTTAATGAACATCAGAGATCAACTGCTATAGTAAAACACGATATGTCTATAGTTTTGCCCTGTTGTGCAATACATTTAAAATCAAAACCTCTTTAACAAGTATACATTACACCCCAGACATCTTCTGTCTCTAGTTGTTTTTAGACATCTATGATAATTTGCATTCCACAATGAATGTAAATGTGATCAAAGGTTATTTTTCCCAACATGAAGGAAAATGATGTCACTTCCTAGTTTTTATTTTATTTTATTTTATTAAGTGTAAAAAATGGCTTAATACTGATTATGGAAGGTTATATTTAGGCAATCTCTTCATGTTCTAAAACTTATAAACTGAAATTCACGTGATACTGACGCCATGTTGAGGTAATAGGTATGCTAAATATGCACATTATGTTACGGCAATATACACAATATATTTACCCTCTAGTTGTTCTTTGCTAGTCCTGATACCTGTCCCTCTACATCTTAGTCATGGTCAATGAGTTTGTAATGCGCGCGTAATGTTATCAAGGCATGCATCAAATTGGTACCCTTTTAAAGTTACTATCGAGACCTTAAACATTTTCTATCATAGTTATATTTTAAGAGTTTGTGTCTCGGTGTGTGTTCCATACAGGTTGCATATTAACAAACAAAAAAAAGCAATCGTTTCGGGAACGCTGACAGCTGTACGGGATTTTTAAGCATAACAACTTCTGCACGTACAAATGGAACTGGAAAATACATATGTTACAGGTATATGAATTTATTCCCGACATTTTATGCCTCGAGTTGCCTTTTGATATCTCTCATAGTTACTATTTCACGTGCGAGTCTATCTACGCTCCAAACCGTCGCCATTATACATTGTTGAAATGTTTGAAATTACATATCCAAAGACTGGTTGCGTGATCGAGAATTAATCCAGAACAAATGTTCGATCCTTGTTATTCATGATCAGCAACAACATGAATGAATACCAAGGACCAACCCCTTAGTATGGTTTAACTATATATTTACTAACCAACCCTGGCCGGGTTGCATTATTCGAGGCAAGAGTCAAGGTGTAGATAATCTAACAAAAAAGTGCAATTAAATCATGGTTAAACTTTGATCCAAACCGAATTCAGGAACCCATGTTGCCAATGTAGTACTTATATTTCTGAAAATTTTGGGCCACAGTTGCCCAAAAATCATATCATAAGCCTCATTCTCTGTACTAAAGACACATGTCAAAATTCAACTGACCTATAAAAAAAAAGCTGGTGTCTAACTTACCTATAATTCTCAAGAAAGACGATTAATTCCGACATCAATCAAGATAGGTTTCCTTCGCTGCAATATGCCACGCATAAGAGGCCGCCTTGCTTTGAGCTAGACTAACAAAAGAAATCATACGATTATTCAATCCTATATAATTTGTGTTTTTTATTAAATATATGCAGGCTGGCTAAGAAAATTTGACAGACACTCGGGTAAAGATTGATACAGCATCCTTACCGAACGTTGAAAATGTTGAGGACCGAGAACGACATGAAAATGCGGGCTGTATGCAGGTACTCTAGATTTTAATCCTAACAGCCAACAATACAACCCGGTCACTGTTGTTACTAAGCAATACGATATTACCATGACTGTATATTCTACACCTTCTACTCGCGCGCTCAGTGACCAAGAGATGGCGTTGGCATATTGGAGACGCCTGAGCGTTTTATTTGCCGCCCCGCTCACAAGTGAGCGGCATTGTTCAGAAATCAAATCTTTTCAATCTCAGAATTTAGTTTATACCAAATTACTTGATGACATCACTAATTAGTGCGGCTGTGATAATGGACGAAATATAAGGTTACTGCGCAAGGCTTCCTAGAATTATTAATAATATTAGTATCAATAGCTAATACACGCCAAGTAATAAAATATATTATCGCATTACAGCACAAGGACACCATAATGAAGTCAAGTTCAGCACCTGAAATGCCTCCAGTAACCATTACACCTACACATTTTATAACTTTTATTAACTTGTTGCCTATTCCCACCTATAGTTTCACACGCCACCCAGTTTTTACCTCCCACGTAAAATTATGCCACACTATCAACATGCCAATTGACACTCGCCCTCCTAACCATCACAGAATTGCAATAATAACGAGAACATTAAGAAGCACGCTGGGAATTATGAGAGCTGCAACTGTTAGAGACGCCCCATGAATATACCAACAGGTCAGCCACCCCCTACCCCCCTACCCCCTCCCCATGCCAACANCCCCCCCCCCCCTCTTCTGCTTCTCTTTTTTTTTGTGTGTGTGTGTGTGTGTGAGTGGGTTGGTAGAGGGGCTGTCAAATTTTCTGGCGGCGTAGGTGGGTGAATGCCCTCTTCGCCTTTCTCTTCCTCCTTTCTGTATATACCTATCTTCCCTTGCTGCCTATATTGATCCAGTACTGTTGGGGAAAGAGGGAGGTAGAAGGGTGGGCGAAAAAGGTTGGGGGGGTAGGGAGTGGATGGAGGGGGGGACGCACAGCCCCTTTATTTTGGGAGCCCTACCACAACATTTTCCAAAGAAACGAAGGCAAAACTGGTGGCTTTTTTTTTTGACTCCCCTGTATTTTTGCTAGGAATTAAAAATAAATTTTCCCGCCATATTTTCAAATGTTTAAATACGCAACAATTTTGCCCGAATTATAATATTTACTGTTTTTATAACCAATTTTGTTATTTGATTATGAATTGTACGTTTTTTAAAAAATAAATAAATTGAGTGAGTGTTCCAGTGACACAAATATAGTTGATGTCGACGTGACTCAGTGCTATAAAATAACCTTAACATCCTGTCCTGCAAGTTGGCAACCCTGCGTGGAAGGATTCTCTCTCTCTCTCTTTCTCTCTCTCTCTCTCTCTCCCTCTTCTTTTTTTTGTATGTACGTATTCCAGGTCCCAGCGTAGTATAGCTACGCCCTTGTGAGAGGGCAATGCCCTGGGAATGGAGATCGATAGCTAGGCCAGATCCAGCTGCCTCTGCTGCTGGAAGGAGGTGGTGGTGGTGGAGAGGGGAAGAGGGGAGGGATGGTGGGAGGAGGAGGAGGATGCGGAGATAGAAACTCCCAAAAAGAGAGGATGCCCATTGCCTCCAAGGGGCCAACAGCAGGATTGTTACAAACGGCTTGATTTATATATATATATATATATATATATATATATATATATATATATATATATATATATATATATATATATATATATATATATATATATATTTTTTAAATAAATTTGTGTGTGGAATATTGTGCAGAGTTTTTTTTTAAAGGTGCGTGTGGGTGGTTTGGATGTATGGGTTATTTAAATGTCAGTGATCGACTATATATGATATGGTATAAATATAACCGCAATGGATCTATCAGAGAACAATCGGAAAAGATGATTACTGATGTATGAAGTGTGGAGGGACCAGCAAAGTAGGTCGACAGAACCTGAAAAAAAAACTAAATCAATACGCATTAGCTATCCTGGTCCTACCCATTTTTTTTATATACAGGCCTATATATACCCAAGATAATTCCAACCCTAGTTTTGTGGGGGGTACAAACCTGAGGCGAGGTTTCATTCATCAGTTGCACTTCGCATATGAAATGCTGACATAACTTTCCACTTTACGGTCCACTCTCGATTTTTAAAATGCAAATGCATGAATATCGCATTTTTTTGTGATTATGAGTAGATTTTTTTTTTTTAATGCGTCGTGGCCTACTTTACAGTCCTTGACCGCCTCTACTTATCACTGGGATTGGATGTTGGAAGTTTGCAGGGTTGGAGAGGTGGAACGGGGGGGGGGGGGGGGGTGCTGTATTGTAAATGCGCGAAAAAAACAACTGTTGGCAATCATGCCGTTTATGTTGGCAGCGCTCGAAGAAGGCGCCAAGTTTTCGCGTGCGAGGGAGGAAAATGAGGCTTTTCTTTCCGTACTTGACCTCGCACCCAAAACATTGGGTATTGCCAGTGCAACTTCCCCATCTGACCTACATTTGGAGGTACAGTCGGGCTCAAAATTTTTTTTGTCAAATATTTAAATATATCCATTTTAGTGGACGAATCCACCTAATTTCCGCTCATCAAAATATGTCGCTTTCATTTGGACATTTTTTTAAAAAAAAGGTACGGACCTAATCAGCTTAATTCCTATGATGCCCATTTCCACTTTGAAATAAACGAGCGGAATTACTACACACGTAATGAGAAATAGGCCATATGATAGTCTAATTAGTCAGCTAGGCTATTTTGGCTCGCGGAAAAGTATGCCTCGTGACCTCTCGGCACCACTCCTGGGGGTTGCTCTTAGGCATGGCAACACTGCACGCAACTCTCTCTCTCTCTCTCTCTCTCGATCAATAGTCATCTGTGCGTATATGGCGCCGACGCCAACGACACTTGGATCTACTTTTCCCATTCCGAAACACCCCCAAAAATTACCGTTATTTTCAAGAGCTAGACCCACTACATATTATTATTACAATTATTATTATTATTATTATTATTATTATTATTATTATTATTATTATTGTGGCGGGGGTGCTTCAAAAGTGGGACATTGTCGCATAGAAAAAAACCTGCGTCATCTGGGAAGTTAGGGAATGACATATGGAATAGGTCCCCCCCCCCCTCCCCATTGCCCCCTATAGGATTTCCTGACGTGTTTTTAGGCGATAGTGAAAGGAAGGGGGTGGAGTAGTCAGGTTGGGGGATGAGGTGGGGAGGGGGATAAATACGGGTTGGTGAGAAGGAGTCTGTCAACCCCACCCAACCCACGTGGGAACGGGACACAGGATTCTACCCGGCATGTGCATGATAACCCCCCCCCCCCCCCACGTGATAACGGCTACTGGCTAATATCTGCCTAATTTTAATTTAATATGCTAGTCCTATAGATTTTGAGTCAATTACATTTTTTTTTTCGAATCGGCCAGTACTGTCGCGAACATAAAGTTGTGGACCTACCGTCCACATTATGGTCGCGAGTGTACATACTAAGGGTAATGTATGTATACAACCGGGTTTAAGTCAAACTTTTTGATGGCCTAAATGATGGATGGGAAAGAGCCCTGCGGGTTAGACAATGTACGTAACATGCAACGTGTACAGTACAGATTACATGACAATGTGTCAGTTCAAGCTACTGTTCAAGGAGAATTACGAGGGCTTAACCTGAAGGGCATTCTTCTAATGTGAGCAATGAACCTGCCTGAATAACTCACTTTCAGGCCATGGGGGTGTGGGAGGATAGGGGGGGGGGGGCGACATTGGCACCTGTTGATGTGTGTGTTGGTGCGTGAGAGCGTTACACGTGACCTGGTGGCTGTTGTAACATAATGTCGCAAATGGTGGGGAAAAAAACTATGAATAAGTAGACCACAACGTCAGATACAAAATGATTCACCCACGCAATGGGAAAATTCAATGGAATCATGATGACTTGAAACAATGCCATATTACCACTAATTGTTTTGGCAAGTTTGCCGAGCGAGTCTCTCAGCTGTTGGTCGACCATAAAATATTTTGGTGGGGCAACATTTTGCTGTTTTTTCATCCTCTCTTGTGAATAGAAGAGTAGGGGTGGATGGGATTTATCTAGCTGGCGGTGTGGGGGCCATTAAACAGGCTTGGGGAAGAGGAAGTATACGGGGGTAGATTCTGCTGCTTGTTGACCATTCCTCCACGTGGCTTCCTGCCGTTCTTTTTTTTTTCCACTCTTCTTCAAGCTTCTTCAGAGGGAAATGTACGGTGATCTTCGACGCCTTGGTAACGATGCTGTTTCCCGTGCCTCAGTTGGCTGAGGATGAGAGTATCAAAAATTAGGACTGAAAATGCTATTATGTGACTAATTTTTTTTAAACTGAGGGGTTCCAAAATGTAGTTAGGACACTGAGGCTATATCCGGCACTCTTCGATGGTTTTTAAAATATTATTAATTACAAGAGTGCGATGAACCTGGGGGAAAAAAATCGATGGTGAGATTTCATTACGATATGGTTGGACGTCGAATCCGATTTTTCGGGGGGGTGTGGTAGGAAGGAGGGGGGTGACATGTATAAAAGCTGATGTGCAAGAAGAGGATTGTTAAGGATGGTTATGGACTTATAACTCGAAATGGGTCGTCATTCATGACCAACTTGTCGTTTTTGCCAGTGAAAGCCCCCAGTTTACGACTGCGTGGAAAAACCTCCCTGATGAATTGGCATGAATGAACCTATCTCTCCCAACAGCATGATTTATTACAATGCTCAATTTTACATATTGTTTTGTTTACAAACAACAACAACAACAACAAAACCATGGGGCATCTAAAAATAGTGTTATATTATTTTGATGGCGTGTAAGTGTTGCCGGTTACGTCTTTTATAAGTTCGTTCACCTCACATCGAACCAAGGTCGCACGCATTCCTTTCCCCCATTTCCTCCTCAGACCTCTTCCGGATTTTGCGTGCCACCAACAATGAGCGTAACAATCCGGGTTTTTGATCCATGCCCTCAGCTACCTTTTGTTTTCCTTGTACCACCACCCTCGAATAGCGTCAATGCCCTTTTCTTCTCCTTTTCCATCGCCACGTGCGTCCCTCCTTTTTTTTGTTATTCCTCTTCATCCTTTACCCTTCTTTTTCTTTAATTTTTTGTGTGTGTGACCCTTTTGCTGTTCTCCTTCCGTGCCTGGTGGGGGCCCCCAGGTCATCCTAGAAAACATTCTTAGGGCACCCTCCCGGTTTTTCTTTCGCAGCATCCAATATCTGACCAGAGATCGACTTTATCTAGGGGCTACCGTCACGGAATTTCGCATTACGGTATCTTGATCAGGGTGGGGTAGNGGGGGGAATAAAAGGCATTGCACGTGGAAATGGTAGATGTTTCAGATTTTTTCCTATATGAGTAATGGTATGGCAGGGGCGTATACAGGGGCAGGGGGCCGGACCCCCACCCGAAATGTTTGAAATAGCATTAGAAATTACTAATTCATGTTTTTATTTGGAAAAAGTGCTACCAGTTTCATCAAATACATATCCCAATTCACCTAAGCTCGTGTGACCTTGAACCCCCCCATTTCGCCTGCGGCGGCCGGCGGGCTTCTTCCCCTCCCTTTATGGCTTGTTCACCTATTGCTTATTGAATGGGCCTCCTTCCGATTTTTTTTCTGCCTACGCCCCTGGGTATGGTACTGTACATTCATAGTTTCGCAAGCTCGAATTGTACTGTACTGTATGACACCTGTTCAGCGCAGTAGGTTAAGTATAGGACGCATTTTGCGCAAGGCCGGACACGCAATACGGTCCTACCTAATTACCCTAATAAAGCCAAGCAGTGCAAAAACATGTCTCATAATTTTCAACACTACCCATATCAATTAGGCACATTAACCATATAGCACCCAATCAAAATATTAGTTTTTAAAATATGGCATTTTCAAATAATTTGTAATCAATGCCTCCTTAACAAAAACCAAGTTTAGTATGATCATACAGAGAGGGATGTGAGGGTTAGGGGGGGGGGGGGGTTATGCGTCCCCCACCATCTAGACCCCCTGCGCCTTACTTCGAGCCGAATCGGTACCCATGCGTCTGATTTCCCGCCAAGAGAGAGGGAGAGGGAGAGAGAGGGAGAGAAAGAGAGGAGAGAGGGAGAGAGGGTGTGTGAGAGAGAGAAGAGAGGGGGGATGTGGAATGGCGCGAGTTACATTACGAGGCTCTGTGTCTCTCACACCGGTTCTCTTTTTGCTCTTTTCCTCCAAAAGGTCTGCAAAAATCGGGCGCGTCAAATTGGTCAGGGCGGGAAAAAGTTTTCGCGCCAAAAAAAAAAAGTGCGCGAAAGTGGTCCACGTGCGTGCGAAATTTTTTGAGTTGAATTGTTCAACTAGGCCTGGTGGGCAGCCTGGTGACTGGTGGCAATCGCAGTGCATATGTGAGTGTGTGTGTGCATGAGCGTGCGTATGAGAGTGTGACGTCCACACATGTAATTTTGGGTGACAGTATGTAGGTCTGTTGATTATTGTTATTCTGTGGGTTTACGTACGTCCCCGTGGTAAGAGGTCAATGCCCTACCCCCCCCCCTTTCCTTTTTTTTTCTTCACACACACACACACTCTACATATACACACGCACACAACGCGGAGTGAGTGTGACGTCTTTTGTGGCCGAGACTTTGAAGCAACAGGAAGCGTATTGGTGTGCGGCAGCATGTGGGTTTTTTTTTCCTTCCAAATTTTGTAATTTCTTGGAAACTGCCCACCTTTTTAAGAGGTGAGTGTCACGTATGACTTGTAGATGGGGCGATTTGCAAATTTGCACTTTGAATTTGCAGTAAATAATAATAATAATAATAATAATAATAATAATAATAATAATAATAATAATAATAATAATAATAATAGCCTAATTGGCACTGTAATATTTCCAGATGATTTGATTTTGAGTATAAAAATATTTGTGACTGAGCGTCATATGTGACGTCACTTCCCAGGAGGTCAATGCCCCCATGCCTCATTGCGGAAGAATTGGGGGGGGGGGGATTAGAGTGGGGATGGGCTTCGTAGTTATGCAGGGTGGAGATAAGTATATGTGTGCACGATACCTGTCATTGTACAGCAAGGCCACATGTGATCGTGACTAATGATAGGTTTATGTATATACAGTATAGGGTATGATAGTACTACTGGTTTTTCCCCCCAGTCTAGCTTCCAGTTGTCAACACAATGCAGCCTCATTTCAGCAAATTACCGTACGCTAGAGGTTGTGGTTTATTCATGTCGTATAATTGCTCGGAGTGTGTGACCTAGAGTAAAGCAGTGTGACAAATCCGAATGGTAGTGGGTTCTTGAAGTTTATTTTAGAAGCCATAAGACCTCTCATGTTATTGGTGAATGAAGTAATATGGGTATGCAATACCTGTATGTGGTAACTGGTATAATATGTATAATAGTGTACAGTAACTGGTACTGTACGTGACATGAATGTTGGTATAAAATGTGATCTAATATGTTGAATTGCAGGTTTTCTCACCTGAATTGCAACAGCATGATGCCTCGTGCAGTCGTAATGTCATTAATGTCCAGTTGTTATGCAAGGTACATTGACATTGATATGAAGTGATAGTCACATAATGACTATAGCTTTGCAGCACGGATAACCGGTATACTGTACTGTACACAGTAGCCAAGAGGGTAATGATGAGCCACAAGCGCACGTAGCAATGCTGATACGTTGTTTGCCACAGTCTGAATAATAATGATTCAATGAAGACTTCCAGTTAAATATGTCAATAATCTTGAATGTCAAGGCGATGTCAAACAAGTTTACAATTGAGAATTTATAATTAGGTGTAGAACGTTAACGCAATTGATGTAATTATTGGAGCAAATTATCCATATACATTTATAATACCTCAGGTTTCTCTATATCAAAGGGATGAGATAGATGGAACAAGAATGCTATAGCTTTATTGTTATAAATTATAACAAATGAGAGAGCTTGCTATAAAATTACACCTTGATTACACTAATTGCGCTATTAATGTAAATCAGCAGTAAACGCCATGCAGCATGTGAACAAAGAAATACACCTCAGCATTATTTTCTCCTCGGCAATATTTTATCAGACTTCTACCCTGGTACTGTTTACAGAGTTTAGGAATATCATATAGATGATGGTATACAGAGCTTGGCTTGAAGCCTCATGGATTAATATGTGAAGATGTTAATCCTAATTAAATGATGCTCATGTAGCCTACTCAATAACTATTACACAATCACTTACCATATCTCATTGAAAGATTTGCTACGTAAATCTTCTGTATTCTTCCTGCTCGTTTGTGTTATGGTTGCCAACTAAGGAAGACAGTTCAAGCGAGTATAGTGACTGAAACTGTATGCTATTTACGTTTATTTTAATCTTTTACCACGAACAAATTTTGCTCACTATATATTGAAATATGAGATATGTACTTTTACTTTCATTACTACTTCAATTGTCTGCTTCGCAAACCTAAATGATAAAAACTACTATACACAGAGCGATCCAAAATACTGCCCAACTAATATGGCTATTTATTACCCCTAAGCTGCTTTTTTGAAGTAGTTACTCTTAATGGTTATGAAAGTATTAGCTCCTAATATTACGCCTATGGGAATCATCCAGCCAATTGCAACAGAAAAGTATTTCCAATTAGGAATGGCCCGTTTCAACAATTGGCATCTCATTTTACCATTAAAAGACTATATGTAGAGAGTAACTTCTAAAATGCAGTATAGGGTCATCAAATAACCATATTCATCGGATAGGCCTAAGTATTTAGGATCACCCTGTAGGTCAGTAGGATGTTAAGCAAATTGTATCACCTGTCGAGAACCCATTATATGAAACAGCCAAATAAGGTGAATGATTATCTTATACACTGCATTGCTCAATGAAATATCCGATGTGTAAATGACTATGAACTTGGTGCAATAACCAGGATTGACCACTTCAACTTTGGGTTAGCGCCCTAGTCCTATATAATATGCTGCCATCTGCGCCGAATCCTTTCCCAAAATGGTGAAGACCAGGGCAAGACCGATCGATCAGAAAAAGCCGCCTGGGAAAATACGGGCGAGGACTGTATTTCTTGGCCACAATGTATCACCTATTACATACAAATCCTCTGACGTTTTCAACTTTCATCGAAATGGATCAAAGATATCATTTTGAAAATTTTAATGTATGCAAATAGGCTACATTTTAACAAGTTTGCTATAATAGTAGTGCCACTTATACAAACTGATGACAACATGTTAGAGATACTATTAACTTATTATGCTCTTAATCACAATTTGAATTATGGATTCACTCAAGTATTTTGCTCATATGTGCTAATATTGTTTCTCCTGCAAAGTCATCAAAAATTAACGTCTATATTGCACTAGCGCCTCAAATCCCATAATGGAGGTGAAGAAGGGTATATAGACTACCTTCACATTTTTTGTGCTTTATACACTCCTGCCTGTCTATCAATTATACAAACACTATTGCTAGGGTTTGTGGTATATGGTGGGTGGGGGTGACGTGTTCCAGGAATAGACAGTGTAATCTGGTCAACAGGCTTATCTGCTTCCTCCATTTGGGACGTAAGTGCAAAAACAAAGGGGGCTTCCTTTTCACCCAGTTGTTGGCACTTAGGGATGTTTTGTTTGGAGCTAAGCAGGGTCTGATTGCGATAGGACTGTGGCAATTCAAGGACGCCAATCAGCTTCATTTGCATTCCCGAATTGTTTCGCCCTTCCGAGACGCTCCTTTGACATTTTGCGCCTGCCACTATTTATTGCCTCGTTGAAGGTGTGCGCAGGCCGGTTCTATTATATTTAATGGATGTTTCATGTTTATACTGTAATTAGCCGAATAAATTGAATTGTCTCTTGTTGAGTAATAGTGCTCGAGTAGTATACTATGTATGCTTGTTCTTGCGTATATGTCAGTCTTTCAGCACTTGTTGTGACTCATGAGGCGCGAAAACACACGAAATTACTTCCTAACAAGTACATGATACTTCATTACAGTACAGTACCATTGGCAAGAGAAGTGAATTCTTTCGAGCATGTCATTTAATCTGTGGATGTGTAACATGTGGGACACAGTTACCTCAGTTTGGTGATGTAATGCTGTGACGTACTGCTTGTACAGTAAATTATACAGGGTGGAACGCTCAGATAACATACCACAATAGGGTGGGAAAATATGTGATTGATTACGCACGCCAGTCGCGCATGCGCGTTGCCATTGTAGATCCCGATGTGCACTCGGGTCTGTATGCAGGGTTGTCCCGATTTGCGTCTCTTTAGTTTGCGATTTTATGGCATTAGATGCTAATTTTCAAACAGTTACTTGTGAATAGAGTCACTTTTAGTGGTTACCAGTTGGTAATATTAGGTTGTGTAGACACATTCTTTTTAACGCCTACGCTTGCAAAATGTGGGTTCAATCATTGACTTTCAATGCCAGGTTATTCCAATGGGAAAGTTGCAATTTAGTGCTTGGACAGATGATTCAATTTGGCCAAATGTTAGCAGCTATATTTTTGCCAGCCACTGAAAGTAACTAGTCCAAACTGCTTTAAAATAAGCAGTTTATAGCCGAAAAATTGCTAACTAAATAAAATGGACATTTCAATTTGAACAGCATCCTAGATACAAATAGGAGTAAATAATACTACCGGTATATCATGTATGTCGTGAGAGGTATACCCTTGGAAGCGTTCCGCACTCCCCATGCAGTAACTTGTACTCTGCATTATACAGTACAGTACATTTTATCCTACGAAAATGCTGCAAGAGTTTTAAACATTATTATTATACATATGATGCATTATAGTGATTCAGACAAACTTTTTTGGGCTAACTTCTGGGCACCCAAAGGAACACTTTATGTAAAGGTGTCACTTGGTGTCCGCAGCCTCTGTACCCAGCTAAATATCATTAGTCAGAGAGGGCATTGTACTTAGTCCTATGTCGCGGATACAAGCATGCGACACTCTTATCGCCTCGGGCACTTCTGCTACGCCTAATGAGATCGCAGTTGATATAATTGCACGGTAATATATTTGGAAGAGTAAAGGCATGGTCTTCTCGCAGATGGACGTATACCTGCAGGATATTTTACATGAAATGTGAAGATGTTTCATATGATAATGCAATGTCTTGGTAACGAGGTTGGGGAGGCCAAATGACACCTCTACATAAAACGTTTCTTTGGTGCCCAGAAGTTCACCCTATATGAAACACCCTGCATTGTTCAAATATGTGTACGTGTACAGTATGTGTCGTATGCATTGTTGACATCCTCATATTACGTTAAACTTTAACAACATATTTTGTCCTAAACCATGTAGCTAAGTTCTACTAAAGCGACATAGTTTTATGTTACGACATATTTAGTGGAATAAAACTATCACCACCCAGCACTTAGTAGGTTTTACTCATTAGTTTTTAATGGTGCATCCTGCAGCTGAGGGGGAACCAATAACTTCATTAATCCGGTGCACACGTGATCAAGAGTTGTTTCCCTGTCTATATGACATGACTCAAATGAAAACTTAAAATATGCCACAGAGAATGTAATGCCTCACATTTGGCTGGAAAGGCAAGAAAAAAACACCTATATTTGCATGGATGATAATGATGTAATCCCTCATTTTTCTGGACAATTGCCCATCCGTAATCATAATAATGAATACTAAGGTATATTAATCCCATTACCACTCTGAATAGACAATACTTCATTAGAACATTTGTTAACTGGCCCAGGAGGAGTTAGATTAGAACATATGAAAACGTGTTCATAGTATAAATTTTTTCTGCATTTTCCTTTTATAAAAGTAACGTCTATAAGCATACAATCATTCAAAGTATATATGAATTGACTATCGGTTTTGATCAGAATAGGTGTCAAAACACCACTTATTTTCTTGTAACCTCTTATATGCGAATTTTCAATATTTTTTGATAATTGCAGGCATGGTTATGTTGTACAAGGGTAGTGTGTGTCATTTATGCTCAATAGTGTAACAACAATGGTTTTTCTATACCAGTAGTGCTTTTCTTGACCTAAAATAAGTCAAAAATGTACAGGCTGTAAATGACTAGACGCCCATCGTCAACTACGTAGACGACGATGAACGCTGTGAATTGACATAGTGGAACATTGGTCTATACTGCTTTCGTAACAGTACGAGAAGTGAAATATGTGTTTGGTAACAATGCAAGCCACAAATCTAGAGGCACAAAATACTTACAGAGTGAAGGACATTGGCATAAACACCAAATCCTAGTCCCACGACCACATTGCACTATTTGTTGGATTGTTCTTTGTTCACCTTTACTTCTGTCCCATTTTGTGCCTCTATCTTTCAGATTTCTCCTGCATCCAGGCACCTTCTAACGTCGGTTTTTCATTTCCGATGTAGCAATTATGCGTTTGCCGACTGTTGAAATATTTACTCCCATTTTAATTGACGTTTACATCGTTCAAGATGGGATGCCTCCCATGTCACACCTAAGTCACCTCTACGACATTTTGTGCCTCTACATTTTCGGCTTGTTTAGGGCTCTGGCACAGTTTTCTTTGATATTCACACTGCGACGGTGCCAATAAAACCTTATTTTGACTCAATTCCCTCAGAAGCACATATGGCATTAACAGTTGGTCCCTCACCTGGCTGCACCCTTACATTTTTTATTTGATATGAATACAAGAAGTGGCTGGAAGCTTGTTTCCCTCTATAGCTCTATATGATATAGGTTATTTAGAGTGTAATCTATATAGGGTCATTTACACGATACGAAAGTTTCGTGATATGGTCATGTGTTTTTCGATGTTGTTAATTAAGTTAATTACTAATTCATAGTTATCGATTAATTTTTATATTGGTCAGTTAATGACAATGGAAAAAGCACGATCGGAACATGATCCGATCATGAAACTTTTGTGCAGTGTGAATGACAGTCATGCCCTCTGTATGCAGCAGGCATATATCATAGTGCAGTATAATACAAAAATTATGGTTATTCAGCATTACAGGGTGAGAATCCTTTATTAGAAATGCTTGTGACAATAAGTGTTTCTTTTTTTGTTTTTGGAATACTTTGTATATTTGCATATGCTGTATAAAATGGGACAGCATTGGGATGGGAAAAATGCTTGAACACGATATCCACATACATTTCTTAATGGAGGTTATACATTAGCTATATAAGTAGTTAATATCAATTTAAAATAATTTTGTAAACGTACTGTTTTTCTCTTTGGACATTACCAGGTAACTTACTGTTTCAACAAATCACAGCAGGATTTGTCGTAGTGACCATACAAGTAACGAACAAACTTCCACTGTAATCATGGCTAGACACTATTATACGATTATAGTGTAGACAGATTCATTTGACCGTCATGCAGCTGCAGAACTTCCAACATCATGGCCGGGTTATATCACTTCGAGTGATTATTATTCACCAGGGACACAACCCATCAACTTGCTACCCAGCCTACTATGGGTCAAAGCCCTATGATTTAATAGGAAATCGGATTTCCTATTGACATGAAAGCGTCACGATGAAAACCACATATCACCGATATCATACCCCCGATAACTGAAAAACTAGCCTAGTAGTACGCAACGATAGTGATGCAAGGTTCGAGGTGTGGGTCACCTACTTTCCAGGATAACAAGCTGACTCACCCAGTGCTACCCAAACTACGAGTAAGATGGGGCATGTGGGGATCACGTGTCTCCCTTTTTTTTATATTGTTACGAGCCATTGTCTTGCTCGACCTCAAACCTGCGTCTCTCCTTTGGCGTCATCTTTACACGTGGATGGACTGATTACAGCTTCCTTAATTATGTTCGAGTTGTAAAGGGTCGTATAATTAGCAGGATTGCAAATAGTTTTTCCACGTCATTTGAAAAGGCCTTGTTGCAACGTATGGCGAACATTTTTTTTAAAGGAGGAATTTGATCCTTATGTCGTGTGTAACTGACCCGATAGATTTGTGACTGGGTGTACCCGTGATGACCATCCGGTGACCCCGAGGCTAAAAATACATCAGTGATCTGATCCATATTGATGGTGACTGACGTACGTGACTTCGATATGGCGAACTAAATCTTCGACACTTAAGGACCTAATAGGTGCCAAGGCATTTATTCTTCTGGCCCCCACCCCCCCAGCCCCTCCTATATACCAACCGTCTAAATAGGACAAGTCTTGCCCGCAAGTTTTTGCCAGCTCTGCCATTTTTTATTAGTCGAATGGTACCAATTGGTCATAATCACACAGTGTTGCAAGATGATAATTTGGCGAAACTGTACGGGGGTGGGGAGGATTTGCAGGCAGAAAAATGTCATGGAGGTCATGGGGGTTGGATTGGGCTGGGAGGTCGCTGTCGGTCAAAAAAGAGGTGGCCTCGGAGTCCAATTGGCTACGTTTTGTACCCCCCCTTCAAATACACACCCAAACATTGACCACACACGCAACAGTGGGGGTTAAGAATGCCAAACTCTCCCAAGGGCATTTTAGTCCTAGTAACCACGCACACCACGCATCTGCTGCGTGCTACAAATAAATAAAAAAAACCGCCACCCTTTCCCACCTCCTGTAAAAAAAAAAATCAAACATGGCGCCCCAAAATTACCAACCCTTCTGATCACTTGCGAAAAACTGTTGCTTTTACGCTTACTCCAAGTTACCGGTTGCTTAACACATGACATGTTTGGATCCATATCTTCTTTTTTTTTCACCGGAACATAAATCGGGCGGCCATTACAGCAACAGTTGGCCATCCTCTTTTGGCAGTGTTGCCACGTGCTGCAATGTTTGGAGGGAGGGTAGTAGAAGAGGGGGGGGGGGGGNNNNGGGGGGGGGGGGGGGACTTCCGCCGTTGGAATTTGAGGCAGCCAATAGAAAAAAGGCTATACCCACCATCCCCCAAATCTCTCCTACGTGCACTTTACCCCTCCGACTTTTCCCCTATATAAATGTAGGGGATGGGGGGGAGGGGGGAGCCGTTGCGAGGGTTGCCAAGTTAACCGATTTTTATTTTTTTTCTATTTACTGATCCTGTATATGGACTATCGTAGTATGGATCAACGTACTGTATAAGCGTATACTAAACAAAGGCGGAAGGTAAACTTTCCCAAGACTGGGAGCGTCGATTCGGTGAATGAACATTTCTAATCCCATTCATACCGGGTATGCCTTCTGTATATATACGTTTATAGTAAACCAAGCTCAATACCTGTTCAGAACCAGACATTGACACCTGGCCTACACACGTCCCAAAAAATGGCCGGCTGTATATGAGAGAATGATGGCAACAAAAGAAAATAATTGACAAACTTGAGTTAGAAGGCCGAATTAATTAATTGTAATTTGGCAGGACTGTGCCCAAAGCGGGAAGTGGCGACCGGAGGGCCAAGGACTTAACAATCACTTATGTTCAAATTAATTCACAAGCATCACTACCAACCCTACCAATCTGCCGCCCCCGCCCTGCCTTGGAAATTATACATTTCGTTCTTATGTAGCCTACTATCTCATAGACACGTGATTTAACGGTCCTATTATTGATATGGGGGTAAAGGGGCTGAAGGGGAGGTGGGAATTTGCAATAAAAGCCCTTACCCCAATCCCCCCCCCCTCTCTCTCTCTCTCTCTGACACACACACATCCCCCTCACTCCCACAAGCACAACACACACTCGCACCCTAGGGCGTACCATGACCTATGCAGCCCTGAATCTCATTGAGGCGACCCAACCTTAATGCAACTGTATACAAAGCACCTATAGCCTATGCAGTAGGTATACAGGCTGTATAGCTGGGAGATTAAAAATTGGGCTGAAAAGAAAACCGGGTTGTGACACAATAATAATAGATACACTGGAATCTAGAAAAAAAAAATGGTTGGACTTACGAGTAACATGTGACTCAGTAAATTCGTTATTGCTATTTTCTGCTACAGTGATCATTTGCTATATTTGATTATCACAGTATAAAGGAATTTTGGGATTTAACATAATGATGTATGCACCGAATTATCAAAAGTTACTCTAATTTTCCTTATCAAGTCAGTAGCTATGTGTAACATGGCAGAGCTGTTACATTTGTTCTATGGATTATCTCAAAGTGTCCCAAGCGCTGGAGGTAACTATACCCTTGATTGCAACCCCTTCATTTGTTACGAATTATATCTTAAGTTATTCACATTGCAGCATGCGATATGTAAGTTAATTGTTACACTATCTAACTGATATAGCGCGTTTCTTTGGAGTGATTCACTTAATAGATATAGTCTGCAGTATATACTGTATACTGCACGCATGGTGATTCAATGACACTTGCTATTTTATAACATGCAGAGGAAGGGCACTGTACAAGGTTGTTATACTTGAGCTATCTTATTTTTTGTGGAAGAAATTGTACCCATTTGTATATACAGTTGCTTATTTGGCATCATACTGTACACCTTCATATATTCTAGATTTTAATCACAAAAAATTAATATATGAAACGAAAACACCTTGTACTATATTTCCATGCGGCTTTATTTCCCTATTTTTTGGATGAAAGGATCTCATGAAGATGGATTTTGCGGTGTTCGACGATCATTTCTGTTGGAAGTTGTTTATCGTTAATTGTTATTAGATGAAAACTGAAGCTCAATTTTTAAACCACCGTATGTCTTTCTTCAATTGCGAAAACCTATAGGCTATGCTTGAAAGTTGAGAACATTTGTAATTGTTTAGCATTTTCAATAGCCACAGTAAGTGATACCCATTTGAAATTAGGAAAATTGAAATTCTCAACTATAAATTATCACTAGCTACTTGTACGTATAGTACTCACGAAAAATAATTTCAAAACTGAGTCACTTTTTGATGTAATTTATTAGGATCAATTTCCAACATAAATTATCGTCGAACACAAAATCCATTATCGATTAGTATGATCCTTTCTCTCTCAGTAATTAAATTACAATTTTCCATCCAATATATTCAAATTTCCGAAAATTTGCTTCATGAATTGAAACATTTGGGAGAAAAATTTCGCTCCATAGTAGTGCTATATCAAGTATGCTATAGAGATGTCATCATCCTGTTCAAACATGGTCAGCAGAACAGGGTGGATGATGACACTCTATATCTGGAAGGTCGTTTTCACATCAGAAAATGCTTATTAAGTGGAAGAACTTGTCGTGGGGACAATATGCAATTGACAGTCAAGTTCCCTATCTGAGGTCGTATGCAGCACTGCCATTTTGGTCGAGTTCCCATCAGCATGACCTGAACAAAGTCTGAACTTGTTGGGTTGAGAGTCATCAGAAAAATGCATCGGATTCGCACAATAGCCACTTCACCAAGGTCGGTTAAACACTTTGAACACCTCGCATTTCAGGGACCATTTTTTTCCGTTGCCATCAAAAATCCGGCAAGAAATCTTACTGAATGTAGACAAATTAATGGCAAGTGCCATTATGTTGTTGCGTAAATAATGGGCATCGTGCTGAGTCAAAACAAGTGCTGGGAAATGGTTACGCAAATAGCAACTGATAAATGGCGAGTGTTGTAATAGTCGTAGATTAAATGTATAGTAGTAGTTGCGTATGCGGAAAACGAATAACAGCTTACAGTTATAGCCTAATCCCGTGAAATAATTAGGAGCTATTCGTGACTCGCGATTTTCTGAACTATTAATAGCAATCATATACAAATTATAACCATTACTGTATTACGTGACCTTGTTTATGTCCCACTGACCCTTTATTTTTCGATTTTCTTGATAAGGAAGTAAGGGAAATTCCTGATCTATTTCAAGAAAATAGTATTTGAATGGGGACACATGGCTGCAATTATGTGATGTGAATGAGAAGGAATACCCTGATGGTTATGAAACCACATAACCCACAATGATACCCGAGTGGTTTAACCTGTAGGCTATTCTCTGTCATTCACATGGGGGCATTACCAAAACTGAATTGCCGCCGTACGCCTCCTGCTGTATAATGAGGCCTCCTAGCCAATATGAAGCATCAGGGTATTTTGGTCTCTGGAATAGGTCAAGGGGAATTGCCCTATACCTGCCAGCATGCGGGAGTTACTGATGTATAAGGCT
This sequence comes from Catajapyx aquilonaris, assembly GCA_000934665.2. NCBI lineage: Eukaryota > Metazoa > Arthropoda > Diplura > Dicellurata > Japygidae > Catajapyx > Catajapyx aquilonaris. Next base: position 47,218 of record KZ538515.1, on the reverse strand, counting down.
GATGTGTATCATTTCTTGCTGATACAGTATACAAAGTATTCTGAAGTGGGTCTAATAATAACGGTTTAACGACTTTTATGGCGAATAATTTTTATGCAAGTCCTCAAAAATTACTGTAATATTTGCTTGGCTCCTATACTTGATCTCTGGGCCAATCAGTGAGGGGGAATCCCTGCAGAAATCTGCTGTTGCAGTGTGATTGGGGCCTGCAATATACCTTTCTGCCCTTCGGGGAATCCCCAGAAAAGTAAGCACTGCCGACGCAGTGACAGGCCCATTTCCCAGATTTATGACTGTCAGTAATACGATTTTGAGTTGTTTAATCAGGTGATGTCAGTAATGAGTTATAATAGATAAATGGACAATGGACTTGTTAAAAAAAGGAATTTTGGAAAAGTTCGCCGTTGGCAGGAAAAATCCACATTTTTTGTAAAAAGGCTTTTTTCATTATTGGACTACGATCCGGAAAATACGGTTTTTTGCAACACTATTTTTTTTCTGGCTACTCTCATTGTCATAAGTAGTTTGGTCATTTGAGCCTATAATCTCGTTTCTGACGTAGTATAATTACAGTATAGCCTATACAGGGTGTAAATGAATTCAACCGACAAACTTCTAGGGGTGATAGAGGGGACCAAGACAAATATTTTTGACATAGGAAACCGTGTCCGGAAACGCCATCTAGAGGGGGTTCATAGACAAGGAATGGGTGCGCTCAGACGCGTCACGCGTGAGGCGCTGGGCGAGCGGACTGTTTTGTTGATAGATGGCGCTTGGATAGTAACCAACGATACGATGTGCCATAACGTGGCAACAACAGAGTCATCTAGCAAATAAAGTGCGCCTCCCAGGAGACGCGCGGATAGTCAACAGCGGTTCTGTTGTTGCCAGGTTATGGCGTATCGTGTTGTTGTTTACTTACAACGACGCGATACTCCATAACCTGGCAACAACTGCGCGCCATCTATCAACAAAACAGTCCGCTCGACTTGCGCCTCTCGCGTGAAGCGTCTGAGCGCACCCGTTCCTCGTCTATGAACCCCCTCTAGATGGCGTTTCCGGACACGGTTTCCTATGTCAAATATGTTTGTCTTGGTCCCCTCTATCACCCCTACAAGTTTGTCGGCTGAATTCATTTACACCCTGTATATTGTTTCTCATACATAGGATTGTTTAGTACATGTTAGGCTTATACTATGAAAGTCAATAATAGCAGCAGTTCCTGAAGGGAAAGGGTATAGCGGAATAGACGTTTATTTAAAATGCAGAAATGATTTCTGCTGGAAAGTACAGCATAGAGGATGTTTCCTGTAACTCTGTAAAGATTTGCAGGGATAATATAGGGGACAAAGACAAGTTTTTTTTTGACATAGGAACCTGTGCCCGGAAATGCCATAGAGGGGGTTCATAGACAAGGAACGGGTGCGCTCAGACGCGTCACGCGGGAGGCGCTAGGCGAGCGGACTGTTCTGTTAATAGATGACGCTCGGATAGTAAACACCGATGCGATGTGTCATAACCCGGCAACAGCAGAGCCATCTAGCAACTAAAGTCCGCCTCCTGTTGGAGACGTGTGGAGAGTAAACAACGGTTTTGTTGTTGCCAGGTTATGGCGTATCGCGTCGTTGTTTGCTTACAACGACGTGATGCGCCATAACCTGGGAACAACTGCGCGCCATCTATCAACAAAACAGTCCTCTCGCCTAGCGCCTCCCGCGTGAAGCGTCTGAGCGCACCCGTTCCTTGTCTATGAATCCCCTCTATGGCGTTCGAGGTTGCCTACCCACCAGGCGCAACATACTAAAGGTGGAAACGGCCGTACCCCCGTATGGGGGCATTTCCGGACATGGGTACCGAAGCTCAAAATACTTACCTATGGGGCCTCTACCCACCCTGTGATTTTTGCCAAAGTTACCCGGAATCACCCTGGTATATAGACATCTATACTACATACTGCATCAAGAGAGGATGAATTCATGCGTGTGTAGGCCTCTATAAAATTGCTATATACATTCAGTTACTTCACTTTGTGCTCAATATGTACTGTACGAGCCAAAATGGTCCCAAGCATTGTTCGCAAGTCCAATAAATGCTACAGTAGTTATAAAGGATATATAAAAAGCAACAGCGTGGGTGTATACCATCCACAAAGCATTTCCTGCAGCATGGTGGGAGAAAATCTTTTCATATATTGGGCACTGTGTATATACTGCATACAACAGAAGAACTCCGCGTAATTATAGTCTACTTGTCCCCTTACAGCTTCCCTCGCCACCCACCTTCCCTTTTCTATTCCCAATCTCTCCTTGAGGTATAAATAGGAGTGAAGGATGTTGTAGGCGTACTGGTAGGTCAAACCGGGAATATGATTCCTATTGGTTTGTTCCCTATTGTTGCGCAACGTTCTCGCTGTGCCGCGACTGTATATACCGGTATAATCTATATACCTTATACTTTCTGGAAGTCATTATTGCTATTGAGAAGCTTACTGACTAAAGTTGAATTAGACCAACTCTCAAAACCATTAGGTATACGAGGGGGGGGGGGGATTATACGTAATTATAATATCTTGTAATTATAATAATTCATACCCCGTTATCAGCCGTTTTTCGGCTCTTTAGGGGGGAAGTTTGTTTTGCCTGGAACTCTTTGCTTTCATTTTACTGTGCTCTTTGGGATAGGATAGGGACGGAAGGAAGCGGCTGTGGCCTATTAATTACGGAAACAACTCCGGAATTTTCCTGGAAGGACCGTGGGAAACCACAGAAAATCACGGTCAGAGTTGCCGGCCCCGGGATTAGATCCCAGGACCTCCCGATTAGTAGTCTGGCTCCTTAACCCCTACACCAACCTGCTTCGGTTTAATATCTTGTAATTAATATATTATTACTTATATACCGACCGTTCCAGTCCTTTTTCCTTTTCCTCGCGTAAAATCTATACGGTATATTTTGAGCATGATGTGTGGATCGTTAATTGTTTGACCATATGTCAGTGGACTTTCCGATTGCCATTTTGCTGCACTGTCATCCAATTGATTGAGGCCTGAAATGTATAACAGCAAAGTCACATTGATGGAATGATTTCGAGATACGAGGCGTTGAACCTTGAAGATTCCATTATCCCTATATATTTGGATAATTTTTTCAACCGGAGCACTTCACCATCAGAAGTTCGTATACTCGTCGAAATCTATACACAACACAAAATGTGACTCGCATGGTTCGGCACGTCAAATCTTCAAATTAACAGGATAAATTGCAGAATCACGTTGCATTATTTTACACCCATATTTGTACGCTCATTTTCACAATCAGGGAATAGATATAGCATATAGCCTATACGTATATACAGAGGAAAAGCCGTGTTTTCAATCTCTTATCTATATGACCTATATATATATGCTACAGTATATACTTTAGGAACAACCTCCACTAAAAATTATCTTGCGGCACCGATAGGAAGAGGTATACAAAATTCGTTAACGTAAAGAACAAAGCTGCAACTTACCGTGCTGCTGACAATGATTATTTTATCCAGTATTCCTAAGAGGCTGAAGGCCTGTAGCATTCTTGGTCGTGCACATCGATTTCCGACTATGTTACGAAATGGTGTACCTCTACTTTTTCGTTTCGTTTTGTGCTCGTGCATTCCAAGTCAATTCTGTACTTTCCATTGTGTCAGCATGGCGTGTACTCACCTATCCAGTATTGTCTCTCTTCGTCGACTTCTGCATGGTATAATTATGTGATGACTCTTCAAAAATTCCAGGTGGAAATGGACATTTGGATGATGATTTGATGGACAATTTAGATGTATAGATTCGTTATGCACCACTTTATAGGCCACCTATAGTGGGAAAGAAAACTCATAATTTTCAAAAGAATCATAACACAAATTATAACACAAAAGACATGGAATATTCTAAGCTTATGTCCAAAAATACAGGGGTAAGGTGAGAAATGCTTGGTATATGAATTCATTTTATTGTTTTATATTCTATAGTATATTACAGGTATTCATCAATATATTAATATACATATGCAGAAAATACACAAGACACTTTCAAACATTATTTTGACTCCCAGTACATATTCGAAATAACCTAAGGATATATCAACAGAAGAAAACCCTGCCTTTCTTTGATACAACCGAAGACTTGAAATGCATAACGATCCAATAAGTAGCTAACAATTAGGTGGAAATAAATCGGAATACAGTCTCTTTGACGTGTACAGTGGATTTGATTATATCACATGCACAGTTCCCTAGAGAAATGTTTGGGAGGAGGAAAAGTTTATCCTATATATAGGATAATTCAATCTTCAAACTCGATTCAACCCTTCATATCTAAAAATCATTCCAGTGTGACTGATCGTTCATCATTATACATTTCAGGTCTTCACAAACTTATCCCATTATACAGGCCTCTAACTTTTATTCACACTGAACGCTCCCAAGTTGTTACTGACTCCATACTGTAAAGGTTACAGCATGGTCGACTTCATGCTATAACTATGCCTAGTTATATCTAGTAGCTATAGGTAGGGCATATATATCCGAAAATATTTTAGGGCGTATACAGTACATCGTTATAAAATGAATTCAGGTGTGAAAAACCAAATCCAAATTTAATACATCAATATATTGATGTATTAAATTTGGATTTGGTTTTTGACTTCTTCCACATGTCCTCAAAATGGCGTGCTACAGAGGCTCCAAAAGAGTGTTGACCAATGGCAGAAGACCCTGCAGCGTCCAATAACAACTGCCCTTCCTCACTAATTTTTCCTCCCTCCATCTCACCCTCTTGTATATCGCCCCTCAGTCGAAATCTGTCAGGGCCAAGGTTGCCAATAGAGGCGTCCTGTAATAGGGTGAAAGTGCACCATTTGCCTCCATTATTGTCAGTCGTGCACGTGTATCCAGTGCTATACCCACACGGCCACACACGTGCGAATGTTTACGAAATTGTTACATTGGCATGCCTGATGCGTCATCACGTGACTAACTCCATGGGGGAGATTGCAAAAACCGGGGGGGGAAGGAAAAATGATAAAAAAATAAAGACCATGCGGGGATTATGATGACAGGTGTGTCCAGTTTTGCAATCACAAAAAAGCAAAAAAAAAAATACATAGGGTTTTAGATTGGCATCTGGTTTCTCCGCCCCCGCTTCCGGAACAGATTTCCGGCCATTTGATAACTGGCCATCCATCCTCGTTTCGGGTATCATTCAGATCTGCTAGCCTCGTAACAGAAAAAAAAAAATCGCACGCCGCATTGTGGGATAACTGCAAAGACACCAGTACTGTAATCGCGTGCAATTCGTTATTATTATTCACGGTTCCCAGAAGACGCATTTTCGGTTGTAACACCTCCCCCCCCCCCCCCCTCCGAGATGACCTTACTGGCGGAAGTGACGTGACACAATACATGTTGCCAAATCTGAGTTTTGCAAGCCCATTCCGGCCGCCATGATTACAATTTCCTGTGTAGTAGTACTGAGGTCGGTGTGGGATTACATAAACTGAGGGGATAAACGACTTATCGGAAGAGGATAAGTAATAAAAAAGAGATTTGGCCGGGCCACAAGGTCAAGCCTGACCGGTCCGGTTTGGCCGTTTTTCTTATGGGTGGGGACTGCAAGTCAGGTGACCTTCGTCGAGCACCCCGATGGAAGGACAACGGCCCTTACCCCACTTTCGTCCTTCGGGGGGGTGGGGGGGGGGGCGCTCTGTAACTACCATCCGACGCTTATATAATCGACACAGGGGAGGCAACGATCGTATTATGAGTCTGCCAGCCGTTGACTCATTCGCGAATATCGTGCAGAGGTATGCGGTGTCTGTACTTCATGCCAAACGCATTCCATGTGTAACCTCTCCCCAAAAAATGGTAAAAACCGGGTATTTTCCCCTACAGCCCCAGTATTGCGATAGGAGACCACGGATGTGCGTCAGCAAAGGTCGGCGTCTTGATAAAATTTCACGTGTACCGGTATGCCACCTTCTCAGAACACTTGCGCAAGATGCACACTTGGCACATCCGGCCAACTTACGGAAACTGCCATTATGGAGACAAAATGGACACCGTAGCATCAACGGTTTGAACCGGTACGATCCGGATATATGCGGTATTTTATTATGAGGGGAGGGCGAAAGTGAAATTTTTGATTAAAAGTAAAAGGCAACTGCGCGTAAGGTATTGGCAACTCTGGCGGATCTCAAGGTTGGCACGCTGAGGGAGGACACGCGGTGGGAGAAAAAAAAATGGAAGCCTTGATATGGCTGTTGGTTGGTTGGTTGGTTGCTCACTAAGTGCTGTTGCCGATGGTTGGGGCGGCAATCAAAGTGACCATGGACACGCAGCCGTTTTTTTTTTTTTAATGTACGCATGTTTGGTAAGAGTTTTAGAATAGTTTCAGTTCGGTTTGCTGAATTGTGCGGATGACCTGGTTCAAATTTTTGGGCAATTTGTTGCAACCAGTTCTACCAACCAGTAATTTTGGGAGGTTCACTGCCCCTGTTGCTGGGAGTGTCAGTGGTACATACGCGAGCATAAAGATGTGGACGCGTCCACATCTTTATGCTCGCGACTGTATTGCGTGTTTTCGAAATTCCTCTATAGAGACAATGGGGGTCTGGGATATTAGCTTATCAACTATATAGTCCTTCATCTCCTTATTGTCCCATGTCGCCAGATAACAGCTATACAAGTGATTTGAATCCTTGCAGGCTGACTTCACCGGACACTCTGCGGGATGACATCATGAGTGAAAAAGAACATTAGAAAGGTAACTGTACACGCCTGATGTGCTAGCCCTTTTTGCATCAAAAAACGGTTGCAAAAATAACTCGCAGATATTTTATGGGCTCGAAGGCAAATTCCTTTATTTATGAGCACTTGTGACACCATAGGTTATTTCTATGCACAATGGATAGACCCCCCCCCC
>KZ538515.1:17790-34501 GCA_000934665.2 Catajapyx aquilonaris | reverse complement strand
TCCCCCCCCCCCCCCCCCACACCCCACCCAATCCCTTACCATGGCCATAATTATTTTTCTTTTACTATATACACACGGTCCTTCGTATAACTCCAACCCTGTCTTATACAGCCCAAAACAGTATCTGCGCGCGCATCCATGCGACGTTGCCACATCAAACCATGCGGTCGTTGGTCTCATACTGGCAGTTATGTAAGCGTAATGGTGACAAGGAGAATCTAAGAGATGGATATTATGTCCTAGTATAGTTCTGGAACGGGTTCATGACCAACAGACCGCCCATCATTGCACACGTATATGTTGATATGACGTCATGTTCGTGACTTAGAAGGAGCACTGGGTTGTTCTCAAGGAGAAAAACCGATGCGGTGTATATGCCTGGTTTACTTATGCATTATCTTCCTGAATATTTTGTGTTGCACCTGACCTTTGCTGTGGGCTTAGCCTGCTGGGCACCACGAATCAAAAGCGGAAAAAGATCTAGCTGAAGCAGGAAACCACGACCCCAACCCCCCAGTGGGGAAGGGGGGAAAAAAATAGAATAGGTCTATAGCTTCTGATAGAACATAAACTGATCGTTTCAGGTACCGGTGGAGTCTACATGTCGACCTCCTTATTTATAGACTGGGTGATTCAATTATTCAGTGAATTTTGTGATGTGCGGACTTTTGAAATTTGAACAATGCCAATACATGTAGTTCAGGTGACATCGATATAGTACACTTGAAGGTCATACGGTATGGCATTATTGCACTTCCGAATCTATATAGTCAGGTATAGGCCTACATTAAAATATACCGACAGAATCGTGCTGTTAACGTACATTTTGTTAGCAGTTATTGCATTTTGTAGTTTTCATTGATTGGAACATGAAATTATGCTTGTATATATGCATACACAACTTTACGAGTGCATTAGGTATAATTCCGGGTGTGATTTGCGACAACGGCTGTATTTACGTCATTTATAGTCAAAAGAGTAGTTGTCAGTCACGTTAATCACATGCGACGTAAATAATTGTTGCTGCATTAGTAATATTAATTACAGTACCCCTATTATGTTTACATTCACAACCCCATAGGATGTACGAAGCTTATTGTGAAAATCCTGAATTGAAGCTGGATTTTGGTTGCATATTGTTATATATACCCATCGGAATTAATATTTCCATTTTAGGCCACATAACATAATGCCTGTCCTAGATATGTATAAAAGCGATATTTTCAAAGAAATATGCCTCCGTATTCTTATTAGGATTTGAGGTTTTCAATTTTTGACCTCGTCATTGCTGGTGACATATGGACATTACGTGGCTTAAAAATATTGCCTTTAGGCATGGTAGGCCCCAAGTGCCAAATTTAGGTTTTCTATACAGGGTGTCCGTGAACCGACCAAGTCAGACCTTTACCTTAAATGACACGAGAGGATCATGTTATGTAGAGGAGTCATTATGTCTGGGCAGCCTCATTACTGAGATAATCGATCATTTACGATTTAGCGATTGGGCCTAAGAGTGATTGTCACTGATTGTCACAGATCACATGCGACATGCTAGTAGCCAAATGGAAAAGCTGCTATATTTTCACCCGTGATGCGATTTCGGGGGTGAAGGTTTCCATACCTCCCAGGATACTTTGTACTTGTCGTATAAAGGCAATTATCTCAGTAATGAGGCTGCCCAGACATAATGTCTCCTCTACATAACATGATCCTCTCGTGTCATTTAAGCCACGGGTACAGGTCTGACTGGTCGGTTCACGGACACCCTGTATAGACAAGTGTCGGGTGAACTTTTGAATTATATTTTTTACGCACTCACATTATGTACGAGTAATGACTCAAGGGAGACTAAGACAGTGTCTACAGTTACAAAAGTAGTTCAGGGTTAAACTCATTCGAAGTTAGACTTTGGCCAGGAGCCGGGTGTGTGTGGGTGATGTCAGGTGGTGACATTCGTCCACTTGCTGACACCGGACACCGGACACCGGAAGGGTGTCGAGTAACTTTTGGTCATAATTACTTTTGCAATGCCAGCAGTGTGTTTCGACACTGCAAGGAATCAATTTACTGTAGGATATAACAGCAGGCTATATTTTGACAGCTGCGTCACAGGACTTCTGAAGGTCATGATCCGAAGCATTTGCCATAATTAATTGAAATCAATCATCGACAAGTTTCCAATGATTTATATTATCCCGTCATATCTCAATATTATGGGAGTAGCCTTATTACCAATCAGATGGCGTACTTATGTTCAGGCTTTCTCAGGTAATATGGAGGCTGTTGAGCATGGTCATTGGTCAACGATAGTCTACCGTATGCTAAACATATTTCTACCATCGAATAGTGAACAAAATAGTCAAATAATGCTAATTTTATACCTGTGACACATGTGAGTCCAATAACTGGTGACAAACTCATTTCTTGCATTGTGACAAAAAGGTCCTCAATGTGGATCTTATCGTAACACTGTGTTCAAAGTTTTTTTTTTCCATAATTATACCCATTTGATTAGCAACAGTGCTGCTCATGAGTTCAGACCCTGTATACAATGCTCTATCAGTAAACATAGTGTTATATCAGATTGTGGTATAAGTACTCTGTCTAAATAGCCACCTCACTTGGCAAGTTCAGTGCCATCAGCATAATGAATATACTCAGTCATTTATGTACACAGTCAATTACGTTTTTTGTAACCAAAACTTCCTAATATTTACGATAACAGGATATCTCCAGCAGAGCAACTTCACCTTGACCCTGTGTGGGAATGGAATCCGTTCATATACCGTACCTTACAAACTATATAAGCAGTCCGGGTTGACCTCACTGTCAGTGCAACATATTATATTCTCTGAATTATTTTGAATCGAACTATAGTTCAATGGTGACCTCTTTCAGGTTTGACACTGCGGCGGCTATGAGGCTGCGATGGGGAACAACGGGCATAGGTGCATATTATATATGTCAATTCACCTTAACAGACCTATTGGGGTTGTCTGTAACTATTTTATTTCCAGGCTTGTCGTGTGTGATTCGCGTGCGACCTCTCAATTGATAGCCTTGGACAGGATAGCTACAAACCTTCTCCCCATTCATAGTTCATTATTGTACATGTTCAGCAGCAATAAAGTGATACCGTGCTCTGGTGCTCGTAATTTTTAAATATTGCTTCGCCGCGCCGCGCCGCTACTATACCAGCTGTAAGCCTACAATGTCCACCACTATAACTGCAGGTAACAATGTTCTTTACGGATGTCTTGAATTGGTCACATCTCACAAACCAAAATATGTTGCAACCTGAAGGCTCTTCTTTGGCATTTTGTGCAGCTATAATAAACGATAAGTTGGATTTAACCCTAGATGCATCAGTATATAATAGATGATGAAATTAGGTTTAGAATAAATGCCACCAATATAATACGTCTGATCCATGTCTTCTATATCCAGAGTTTATATGAAGACCTCGGGAGAAGAACGATTAAGGCGGTCCACCTCAGGTGAAATTGAGATATTCCAATTTCAAATTTCGAAGGCCCATAAGGTTCTATTGTAAATCCCATTTTCAGGGCCTTCCATATAGTTACATATATGATGATTACTACATAACCACGGCCAAACCATCATATTCCATATAGGCTACAGTGAAACTATCTTCTGAGATATGCAACTCATTTTTGACAACTGAAAGGTGAACCTTGATCGTTCTTCCCCCGAGGTCTTCATGGACCTTTCGTGCAATTCCAAGTTATCTTCCTACTTCGATAACAGTTATACGTTTGAACTATATATTTTGTTTGTAGCCATTACATATTTTAAAACCAATTGAAAGCACATGTCCCAAAGTGAATGTGAAAATGGAATCGACCACCTTCAGTTGGAGATGGATTTGGGAGTATGCGCGGCGCAACCAACTGAAACTTTTTTTTTCTTCCTTTATCAGCAGTGTACAGGGTGAGTCAGACGGCCAGGTCAATCTCCCACTAAGGTAGTTGCTGAAGCAAAACAATTCCAAAATATAGTGGTGAAGAATGTCGACGTATAGACGACGATGACTGTAACGTCGTGACATTTATCTACGTCGTCCTGACGTCAGAACGGAACTTCTAAAATGAAAATTACTGTAATTGACAGACTGCTCTGTTTTAAATAGCCTACAGTATAACATACATTGCAACATTTTTATTACCTTTGCTGTACACGCATATTGCGATGATGCCAACATGACGTAACTTCTAATTTCCTTTATAATGAAATTGAGACAAATTTTGATATTGTGTGACCCATTTAATTCCTATTTGGGCATAAGCCAAATTAGAAATAACTTCGAAAATGAGAAATGTCGGAGTCCAGCATCTCTGCGTTGGCATCTGCTTCATAATGTGATTCACATAATCTACAGTCCCTACAACGGGGATTGAAAGTGGTCTGGATTATCAGACCCCATTATGTGCCTCTCAGAAAGCCCTTGTGTATACAGACGGGTAACAATGATATATTCTATATGAAACAAGATAGATTTAAGGTGCCTCTGATGTCACTTCTAGCTTAATTATAATTATATGCATATTACAAAAGCGTAGAAATTTTTTGTTACTATGGTGGTCTTATGTGGAACCTTATTAATGTAATCAGGCCGTGATTAACTCAAATGTTTACAGTTGATAATATAGACAGAGTGGTATAGTGGTTGTTATAGTCATAAAGTCAAATTATTACGAACATTCTGCAATGATGAGCTGGAACACTGCAGCATAAATATGAATAAAACAGCAGCAGAATTGGAATAAAACAGCTCTAGAATTGGTTTTTAATCTTATGAGACATGCACGTGGCAGCGATCGAAGGTATATCTTCTTCAAGGCAGACTCCTTTTGATCGCTGATCCTGAAGAAAACATCGATTCTTTCGTAATTGCTCCAAAAATAGAGACATCTCGTTTTTGTAGAAAAGTGGCAGAGTAAAAGGTGCCGAAGTTATTAGTAGAAAACCGTATTTGGCTACTCCACCATGTAAAAGGATCCCTTCCATTGAAGGGATCCTATATCACACGTTGATTCATCTGTTGTTGTTTTTTTCATCCGACCGTGTATTTTTAGTGGAAGTTGTTCTTATAATGTTAGATGAAAAGTGAAACTCAGTTTTGTAGGCTACTCTCTGTTCGAGTTTTGAGAAAAATTTGCAATTTTTACAAATTTTCCATTTAAAATCTCAGCAAAAGACTATAGAATCGGTATATATATTTATTCTAATTTATCAGGGAATGCTATACGACTCTCGATTTTTAGAGTTGCATATTTTCACTAAATAAGATATTTAATGAAATCAATTATTTTTCAGCACTGTTTACACAGGTTCAAATGGGGTAAAACAATGGGAGGATATGATTTTGGACACAAAATCATTGATTTCTGTTTTTTATGAATAACAGGTAGGCTTTATACAAATTGCTTGAAAAATAAAAATAAAAATAATGTAATGTTCCTATATTAGCTCCTCCTGTGACGATTAAAAAATGATGCAAGAAACTGTAAAATTGTGACGTTCAAATGACCAGAAGAGCTATATAGGACAAAACTGAGTTTCACTTTTTCATTTCACATTATTACGAATAATTTACACTAAAATTGTGGCGGTCAGAAGGAAATACAATCCAGAAAGGGATCCTTTTTGGTATTGTCATTAGCGCAAAAGCAACAGCTGTATGCACCACAACAATTAATTGGAAAGACCGTTTTATTTGTACCATCTATATACCCATATGCACTCTAAATAATTATTGTTACATAAATATTTTTGAGGTGTATACGTTGGATGTTTTGACACTCAGCAACATTTTAAATCCTCATCACAAGTTTTCACTTATTGGAGCCATATTTTTACAATCATATTGGTCAGCCGTATTGGATCTGACATCTGGAATATTGCATTTTTGGGTCGTTTAATTTGAAATCGGTGACCATTTAAATCATCACCGTAATTTTTTTTAAAGCAAATCCAATGGCATTTAAGTTTTTATCATCTATACACACAGTGTCCGTCAGCGGGATAGCCCTATTATTGCTGTATACAGGCGATGCAAACCGGGTCATGCGTATAGACGCATTGACAGTAGTATAGAAGTCCATCTCATGATGATGATTATGTGGTCATCAGTCTTCCATTCCACTGACACCAGCTCTTATTTTATACCCTACATGGCGCTGATGGCAATTATAAGCAGCACGCAGTACCAGCTCACCTCTTCCCAACTGAACACGCACGCACACTTACATCAATTTCCTCATTATGATAAAGTGACACGTACATACGCTGACCTAACACAACAACCTAGCCACAGTAGAAAGTATACGCGAAAGTTGACCTGACCTAACTTTTCATCGTCATATAAGTTATCACAGTTTCGCCTTTTGCACCGCCGTTCCATCAACATAGTACAGGTCTATATACTGTATAGATAAGTTATATAGATATGGGGGCCCACGTCCCAATTTCAACAGGGGGGGTATAGGGGAAGAATTTATTTATTGCTCACGCCTATAGCTGCAGCCAGTTTAAATAGAAGAAACCAATTGGAATAAATAAACAGTGACACATTCAATTATATTAGTGACTGTTGCTTCTCTTTAATTGGTTGATGGGGTGAACTATGAATTAATACTTTCTTCCCCTACCCTTCTCTTGAATTGAATAGGTGAGAATAAAATATATTCCAAGTCCAACGCACCTCTATTTTTCAGGAGGCACAAAAAACATAATAAATTTTGAACTGATAGAATTTGTTTATTTCTAACACAGGCATTAAATATCCTACCGGCCTTCGGATCGAGGAAGACCTGAAATCCGGTTCTTCCTTCTAATTTGCAAATGATAACATGGTTAAGTCTCTGGACTTGGGATTCTTTCCTTTGTCTCCCCACTTATCCAGCACCTTGTTCGTCACAGTCGCCCGTTTTGCTATACTGTATATGTAATATTCAATTGGAAAACTGACAACTGAAAATGCACTGAGCAAAAGATGACCTTTGGTGACGACATCGTTCCTTGCTCATCATCAGATGTATCTACGGATTATCCATGACTTTCAAGACTGTACTTAGTACAGTACATAGATGTGCACCTGTAAGTCATGGTGTCCTCAATGAATGTCCCTAGTTTCAAAGAGCAGTAAAAATATAGACATGGGGAGGTATTTAATATTTTGGGTGTTTAAATTGTCTGGAGACTCTACAAGTTTCAGTTTGAATTTTTGGAACAGCTTGTTATGATGTGGTGGTGCTCCTGTGGGGGATGCTGTCGAAAGATGCAAACAAAGCATCTTCAAAGGGAAAAACGCAAGTTGTGTGGTGGTTAGCTGGGCTGAAGTCGATCACAGAAGTGCTATAGACATGCTGGACATTTTCTCCTTATCACAAATTACAAGACAGAGTCTATGCAACTAAAGTGTACAACTCAAATAATGACGTGTCCTCCATCACCCCTGACATGCTGGAGAGCACCTCGAGGTGGGAGATTATCGGGTTAAAATTGTGATTTCTACTAAAAGAGCACATGTAAAATGGCTACTGATTTTTTTTACATAAACTTGATGAGTGTCTCTTCTCATTTGTACAATTTCGACACCATGGTCCAGTTACTTGAGTAATGACAGCAAGTTGAAACTAGGGAGGTTCATCGTGGACACCCTGCTGTACATAGAAATACAAATTATTTTGCAACTGAATAAGATGGAGCTTCAGTAAGACCAACACTTTTCACTAGGAGCGGCAGCAAAATAAGAATATATAATATTGTAAGTATTATTATAACCAAATGCAATATTTATTATATTATTTTAGTAATTTTACATGTAATGCAACTTCACCATATATAATACTGTACTGTGTAAACGACGGATGACATTATTAAAGTAGAGTGCTGTACTGCTGACATTGTTGATCATGGAGTTCCAGCAAATAATGAAATGAAGTTATAATGACAACATGCGTGGTAATTTAGTTGCTTTAGAATTATATACGTCATTGATAATAACGATCATAGTGATAATGAGCCATTATTGCTTGCTTTAGTTTGGTCTCTTTTGTGACCCCAAGCTTACGAGAATTAACAGTGTCAAGTAACTAATTAATCAAAAGCCAACAAATGACATTGTGTATTCCTCAAACATATCTTTGCCTACGTGTTAATTTTCTTGAAATTGGGGGAAAAATTCAGGGCCCTCAAAAAAGAAAAAAACAGCTACAATCAAGGTGGGGTGCATGTGCTGTAGGGAATACATGGGCCTAAGATACCTGGACTTTTATCTATACTTTCGAAAATATTAATTGTAGATCATTTCATGTAGAGATCATATGCTCATAATTTCAGACGTTCTGCATAGTAAGCTTATTTGAAAATTCTTAGTGCTGTAGGTTGCTGCTGTGGTATCTACATAATATTATACACATACCAGTTCATTTGCAGTTACTAATACTAAATAACATTTTCTATAAGTCTGATTCATTTTTAGGCTACACATTAAGATTTATGTGAGCTTATTTTACATGACATTCAAAATTTAATCACATGAATTTCAGATTAAATCTAATTAAATTACCACGCAAAAAAAAACCCATGATATTACGCTGCTCACAAGCAGGGAACTGTAAGTGTTGTCAATGGAGTTGCTCAATGAAACTTGGCACAATAATATAGGCAGGTAAGTTATTAAACAAAATGCAAACCGTTTCGGCGAATGTCTACAAGGTCAAAAGTTATGACCTCTCGAACTCACAAGGGACACTTTCCAAGGTGTCGCCGATTTTCTGGAAATTCGATACATTGGTAGCCCACCCCAAGGGATGAAAAACGCACCTAAAGTGACCTGCTCAAAATGACCCGGTGACCCCTTTTTGGTGGCTACCAATGCACCGAATTTCAAGAAAATCCATAAGTTTTCGGCATTTACAAGTTGACCTCTACCCCCCAAAAAGGGGTCACCGGGTCATTTTGAGCAGGTCACTTTAGGCGCGTTTTTCATCCCTTGGGGTGGTCTACCAATGTACCAAATTTCAAGAAAATCGGTGACACCTTGGAAAGTGTCCCTTGTGAGTTCGAGAGGTTATAACTTTTGACCTTGTAGGCATTCGCCGAAACGGTTTGCATTTTGTTTAATAACTTACCCGCCTATATTATTGTGCCAAGTTTCATTGAGCAACTCCATTGACAACACTTACATCTCCCTTGTCAGATTCATGATACTACAAGGGTTGGGTGCGACAAACTTGGTCAAGCAAAATGAGCAGTGAAAAATTATGTGTTCCAAAAGGTCAGTTATGTCAACTTTCCATGGTATAACCAACATTTACACTTGCTACTGCTCAAGCTTACGGAAATACCACCACCTACATCCGAAGACCATGCCACAATCTCACAGTACAAAGGTTGGAAGCCGCACAGGAAGCGAAAAAAACACTAACAACTTTATCCTGCTGTGCTATACCGAATAAAACATGTCTGGGACACAGCTAGAAAGTATAACGTAAGTAATATGCATTAATGCACCTTTTGAAAATACAACATATATACTGTTCACGTTTTTTGTTCATACCGGATTTGCTTGTACTCTCGCCCAATTATATAGCAGACCCCTATGTTATTTTGATCTGAATGAAAGTCAAATGATCAGGTAACTAAATCGCTTGCGTGTCTTTCGGAGATGGAACAGGAAGTGTTGGCATTCTGGAGGTCGATAGGTCACCTGTTCTTATCAGCATTAAGTCTGTAGACGGTCTATAGACATTGCTGTACCAGCAGGAAATAAATGGAGTGTTCGCAATGTGTCGAGCCACTCACATCAAGGCCACCCGAGGAATTTTTACATTTCAAGTCGCTTTTTCATTGGCTCAGGCTACACTGCTGCAGGCTTCATTAATTTAATAGTTTTAACTAACGCAGGTGGCTAGAAACCTGATATAACACCTACTATAACCTACTCTACTATAACATAAGAAAATGAATGAAAATACTAAGGGGGCAATGTTTGAAATAAGGTATAGGGGATTGTTTCGAAGAACTTCTTTGAACGTCTTTCTCCGAGAGGACATGCCACCATAAGACTGATCGCGAACCATGCTTGTGAAAGTGAGTCATTGTCACAGCAATGTCACAGGTAGCATCACATATGCTAAGGGTTCCAGCTGAATGGACATATATTCTTCGAAGACCGCTTCGTCGTAGCACGATGTTGGAGGACATCTTGTATACAAATAAGTACAGACTATTTTTTTGTGTCGTGCAGGTCGTATACACTTCATTGGAACGGAGAACAATATATTTATTGTGCCGTTTAAACAAAATTGTTTCCAAGTGCGCCAAAATACAATAATTTTCTTTTATCGCTGCATCAGTGTGAGGAAGTTTCCATGTGTGCCCCTCCTGTTCGTTCAGATACAAATATAGGACTGTTCAGAGGTGACCTTACAACTGACTCTCTTGTCCCCTTAACAAAAGACGCTCTCATGAGTCCCACTCGAAGCAAATCTCAACACCGCACCGTGCAAAAACTGCATCTACACTAAATACGTTCCAGTTTTTAAATCCGCATAATTTCTATATGGGGTGATAAAATGTATAGTATATTAGGGGAGAACGGGGCACAGTGGTCCATGGGGCACAGTAGTCCTTTCTATTTTAAAAATACAGGGTGTTCCAAATTCGTGAGTCTCCCCTACCTTATCAGCTTACTGTTTATTAATTTAATAATAGCAATTCATAAACTCAATAGCACACATATTACCAGAATTAAAATAATGAGATGACTATCGTGAATACCCATAACATTTCTCATGACGCACCAAAGCAAATCTGGGTCGACACAGTGTAGTGGTTATATCGCCACAGCCTTCCACCTCTAAGATCCCGAGTTCGATCCCCGGGTCGGACGAAGGAAGAGTTTCCATGGGTTCTCGCCGTGTTTGCGTGGGTTTTCTCGGGGTTCTCCGGTTTCCTCCCACTACCAAAAACCCATCACCACATAGTACACTTCCACCAATTTAACATTTTCTTGAGGCAGGAAGCATGTCTGGAATACATATTGCGTTTCATTTCAGAGGGACGTTCAATCGAGTGTTCTGTATACACGGTAAATCCAAAGCAAATGTTGATCTGTGGATTAAGCTCCAATACCTATCGACCCAAAAATGGAACATTGTACAAGATCACTCAGACTAACCCTATATACTCCCTCTTTATGTAGTACTATACTATAGAATTTGAAATGGATGAAGGATTCCTTCTAGGGTTTTTTTTCGTGAACACTCACATTTTAGTGGAATTTGTTTATATAATAATATTTAAGGTGAAAAGAGTGAAACTCTCATTTTGTTAGTCGTGTGTCTTTTCCTCTCTGTTCTGGTATACAGTACTTGTGTTGCGTTACACTGCAATTTTTGCAATTTTGTTAAAATTTAAAATCGCCACAGGAGAGGAAGTTGTTTACTTGGCAAATATAACTGATGCTGAAATCCTCTGTACCTACTAAAGTTTGTCCCTTCAACACTGTGCTCTAGTATAGTAAAGTATACTACTGGAGCTATCATTAATAGAGCCATGAATCGATATTTGGAAGTACCAATGGGTGTGGAAGGGAGCTAATAAGAGCTTCATTGCAAAAATATGGGGAAAACATACAGGTTGTTCCAATTGAGTATCAGTTGTTAGCAATTTTTTGGAAATAATCTGCTTATTTTAAAGTAGTTACTTTTGCAGAGTTACATTAAATGTTTATCAAAAGTATATTAGCTATCCATCCGTCATAAAGCCTGCACGAGAGTCTGACCTGTGGAAAAATCAGTGGGTTCTATATACTGTATCATTGTCGTTCGATTCCAATAGTTCCAATGGGCCATTCCCAACTGGAAACTATCATTGAAATTCGCATTTTTACCAAATGATGGAATTCGCCTATTAGCAACTAATATTGTGATATTTACTAAAGGTAATTGCTTAAAATAAGCAGGTTAGTGTCAAAAATTACCAAAAGATATTTTCAATTGGAAAAGGATCATAAGATTTTGCTGTTTACACCCTCCCAAACAAAAACAGGCTTACAAACATGCATAGTCATAAAGGACAGATAAGCTCTATTTTAGGAAATATCCTGCTGGTTATAAGTCCCTTGACTCACACGTTGCAACCAAGTCGATCCAACAAGATATTCACGATCATTATTACCCAAAATTCTCATGTCTCTATGTGTGCACGCCATAACGAGACCTCCCAGCCAAAAAAGATGTAGAGTATATTTTAGTATTGGAATAGGTCAAGGAATCGAATTGCCAGTCCCATTATGCAGGTATACTCAGTTACTCACTGAACACCCCCCCCCCCTATTCAGTATCCAGTATGTATGCTTTTATGCATTGTCAGACAAGTGAAATAACTCTTACTTCACTCACGTTTGCTCTTTATACCAATAATTACGCATAATGTTTACAATGATCATACTGGCATGTTTAGTATAATTTGGGCAATTAAAAAATAATGTAGGATCCACCACATACGTACTTTCCAGCTCACCTGTACGTATAACATAAGACCATACATTGTCCCTTTCTTCGCCAATATACGCAGTGCGTAAACCATCATCACGCCTGACATCATAACATTCCTCCTGCCATTGTATATATGTGTCATGAAGAACCCTCAAATATATTTCGCAACATTTCACACCCACATCAAAACACGAAATCTGGCAGAATGATGTGACATGTAGCACCTTAGACATTGTTGATGATATGGCAAATGATTTCCTTCAGCACTTGATTCTAGGAGCTGACAATTTTGCAGTTGGCAACACTCTCTCGCGTATGCTGACGCGATCGATTTCGGAGAGGACCAGGAGCGTATATAATATGGGGAGATTGAGGGGGGGGGGGAGGTGGAGGAGAGGGAAGGCAGGGGGGGGGGGTTCTAGATGGCGCCACTATTATACTGAGCGCCGCCCTGCCACAGCAGCCACTCCCTTTTCTAGTTTCCAAATAATGATAAAAGCGCGTAAGTCCGGAGCTTGAACCCCTGTGACAAATCCGAAGAAAGTTGCGAAGTTCAGTCATTTGTAGTTGGATGTAACCCTTCGTTAATAAAGTGATGGGCTGTTAAAGTAATCGTATTGTTTGATATTGCTCGTTAAAGAAGCGTAAACTGAAATATCTTTTTTGGGGGGGTAGTTCATTTGAAAATTCTGGGTTGGCTTTGTGGAATACTACTTGATTGTGTCCTTATCTGCTACATGGAGTTGTGATGTTGTGAAGAAGTTATCACATTCGCAATTATTTTGCTGTAATCGCATATTACGCATATCCATTGGCCGATAACAGAAAGGTCAAGTATATTATTCCGCAATTTAGTGTACAGTACTACATAATCGCTCAATAACCGCACCACCTTTCACAGGAAGGGGGTGTTTCCACTAATATGAGCGATAAGGATAATTTGCGAATATGATAACAGTTGTACAATATACTGTCAAAACAGCAATTTTTATTGCGTACATATGGTTATCTGTTCATTAATTTTTTTTCTCTCTCTCTCTCTCTCTTCCGCTTAACTCATTGCCATGCTTGCCTGAACCCACCTTTTCGAAGCATATATGTAAAGGCAACCCACCTTCATTCTTAGGAGCCCGCAGCACTCCCACAGCCGCCAAACTTTCCTTACAAAACGAGGTAATGAACCACGAGGAAGAGCCGTCACTAGAGGCCCATGTTCAATAGTTATCTCTTTACAGGCAGACCCCACAAAAAAATATGCATATAGAGCTGGTTCAGATTGAAGCAACATGAGGGCAATAGATACTTAGAGCAAATTTACCTGATATTCGATTTGGATTATAGTATATCTGACCACTGTTCTAAGAGCAATTATTTTGATGCATTCTGAATATATAAAAAAACAATATGTTACATATTAAAATTTAAACCAAACCCATTTGAGTTGATACCGAAGTTTACCTACAATTCGCATTGATTTCAGACACAAGCTTAAACATTGAAAAAGGCCTGACAGCAGATTGTTGAACCCCCAGTGTCAACTATCCCAAATGGCTCGACACGCATTCAGTAGCCTGTGTGCAGGGGAAATTGGTAGGAGGGGAAGGAAAGGGGGGGATGGGAATGTGTGTAACCCGATCACATATGTGGGATGTGTCCTCTGAGGGGAGTTTGATGGGGAAGTGTATCCCCCTGCTTTGTGTGCAACGGATGCGTGTAATTGGCTTGAATGAGATCGATGGAGACGGTGTGTGTACATGTGTGTGTGTGTGTGTGATAGGGACGCTATCAGAAATCCCAAAATGGCCGCCTTTTACTGACCTACCCTATCCATCCGGTTGGAGGGGAAGGTCAGGGTCTCGCATAAAGCCAACCCACAGAGAGCAAACAGGATATAGGTCTTGGCCTTAATTAATGCCAACTCGTTGCAAAAAGGGGGAGGTACAGAGGGTGCTGCCTGGGGGAGGAGTATGAGGCATATGTTGCCCGGATAAATACACGGGCAGGCAGTCGGCCATTGTCAAGTCTCAGGTGGCTTCCTGTGTTCTGCAAAATGCAGCTGCCAATAGAGGCTAGGTAATTAATAAGTTCTACACATCAGGGGCGTCCGGAATAGACATGGCCTGATGCAAGTACACACGCGGATTTACAGCGGGGGGATATGAGGACAATGGTTGTTAACTCTGATTGTAAACCTGTTTTAGCGGCGTTATTTTCTGTACTGTATAGGCTCATATTTCAAAATATGATGTTAAAAGTCTGACGGGTATAATATATAAGGTGGAATACTTGACTGAAGGGCTGTGGTTTTGAGCATGCAGTTAACTTTATACGCAATGTAAACAGATGACATAAGGCGGCCTCAAAACTACTTTCCTGCTCATTTGAAATCCAGTAGAACTTGCTTCCTTTTTCAGCAAAATTTTGTGCCAATTGATTCAGCCACTACTTTTTAAAGCAACCATTTTCCATCAATTTGGGCACAATTTTTACTGAACCTGGAAAAATAACTGCACAATAATTATAGTGTCATTAAGTAATGAAAGATATTTCACTCAAAAGCATTGGGTACTATTTCAAGTACATAAATCCCCACTAGAAAATAAAAATTCTTCATATAATTTTTGCAGATTCCCAAAACAATTTTTGGAGCTCAACAAGAGGTGTACATTCTCATAAAGCGAATCAAGCTCTGTATAATAATGAGGGAATCTCAAATCGACTAATAATAACTAGTTCGTTCCTTGCTCCTATTGCGATTTTGTATAATTATTTACGATAGTTCTCCTGATGTTTATTTTTTTTGGGAGGGGGGATTAGCGCTTTACATGGCACTAACTTAGAGAGCTGTGAACGCCTTTTTAAAAAATTATAACCTATCGATACACCCATAACTTTTATTACTATAATCCTAAATCAGCAGTAACAAGTAACCTACTCTCCGCCTCGGGTAAAATTATCATGGGAAGAGTCTATTGCATCCTGCAAGTCTAGCAACCAAACTTACTCTCATTCAGGTCTGAGCTAACGTAATCGCCTTTTCTAGGCCACGGACAGCACGACACATACCTGAACTGAATCACGTTACTGATGCAAAATATCCGGAGGGGCCGGCAGGTCAAATCCCCTCCTTTTTTTAAAAAAAATGAACCTGTAATTTATGGGTGACACACGAGCAAGGTATATCCTCCATATTAAATATTTGCTTCCAAAAATGCGAAGAAATTTCGTAAGAAAAATGGTGGTAGTCCACCCCCCTAAAATGGGTACCCTCTAATGGGGTAAACCTATATTTAAAAAACTTCCAATCTTTTCGTTTTAAGTATGGGTAGCCTTACAGGGTGGATGCAGATTTGGTTAGGGACTCAATAATGCATGGGGGGCATTTTAGTGTCAGATGAAGGGAGGGGAGGATTGTGACGTCACTGCCGTGTACCCATCTCNGGGTCATGGGTTTTGGGCCTTGTTGCCATGTTGCCAACGATCCAATCCTAAATAGCCAACCCGGAGGAGGGGCGTTCCGGGTACATAACATACATGGCAGCAGGAAACCGTTTGCTAAGGGGGGTGTTATGCGACCTCCCCCCCCCCCCCTTTTTTTCTGGCTTATGATATTATGATAAGTATATGTCTGCGCGGAAACAATGACGAGGGAGCATGGAAGCAGCTGCAGAGCGCAACAAACGATACTCAATGCATTTACATGTTTCTATGGCAACGGCCTCTCTTCTCACGTTTCGGGACCCCGGTAGGATGAACCTTGCACGTCATGTGTTTGGGAGGGCGGGCAGGGAGCAGGAACAGAGAGGTCAATGTATGCTGTTCGTGACGTATGTGCTACTAGGTGATATGTGTCCATCAACAACACAAATGGGGTAGGCCTACATCAGGCATTAGATATCGCGGTGGCTTCACTTGATAAGATATTTGTTTATTTACATTTCTACCGCCTTTCATATAGAAAATAGTACCCTTGTCCCTGGAATGATGTCGCTGTCAATCTTGGGACCGTTGGAAATACTCATTGTCAACAAATTTTTTGGGGGGGCTGATAAAAATTACTAGCACAAGGCCTCGTGACTTGGAATATCTGGAGGACTCTGATGCTGCTGGCGATCGTCCCAGATTTTTCTTTCTCTGCCTTTTTTTTTTTGTGACCCACCTTCATCCCTCCACCCCACCCT
>KZ538515.1:0-17770 GCA_000934665.2 Catajapyx aquilonaris | reverse complement strand
CCCCCCCCCCCCCCTTCATGCCATTGGGGAGATTTTTTTCTCTCTTCTTTCTTTTTGAGGGTTGGATTGTCCTTGCCGGGGCCAATGAGAACTCGGCTGCCAAACTCTGGGTCCATTGCCCTCAAACACGGCTCCCACCCACCCCACTTCCCATTTCTCTGAAGCCTGTGCCCCTCCTAATTTTTTTTCACTATACAATTTTCGACTAATTAGTGGAGCACTACTACTACTACTACTACTACTACTACTACTACTACTACTACTACTACTACTACTACTACTACTACTACAGGAATGTTGTGTAAACATGTTGTTGGCACGCTCCCCACAGCATGTGCAGGTCATTTATTTACCTGAAAGAATAAGTGTGTGAAGCATATGCTTGCACGTGTTACATTACCATGCAATAAAGACACAAGAATCGGTTGCAATTCGTAACATGTTAATGACCTAAAGGTCATTAACATGTTACGAATTGCAAATTGAACATAGGCACGTGCTTTTTTTTTTGTCGTATGAATAACCGCTTATCATGTCAGTTTTCCTCTTGAGAAACAGAATTATGTGAGGCATTTCCTTCTAGTGGTAATGCCATGATGGAACCCTACAAGTGGCGAGGGGGTAAGGCCAGTGTGATGTCAGTTCATAAGGAGGGAAAAGGGGGTTTCGACCGGGTGTGACGGAAGTGTGACAGGGGAAAGGGGAAAACAGTGTGGCGTCATTTATGCATGGTCCCTGTGTGAATACCTCAGATATATTATTTAGCATTTGAAAATGCATTTTGATATTTCCTCAGAAGTAATTTAAGCAGAAAATATAAAATGAACACCGCATGGCCTTGCGAGGATGACAACAGTCGGCCTCGTTATACCCTTTTTGGTATATGCGATCGTGGGAAACCAACGATTTCCATGACAATCTGTGATTGCTAGCATCTCGACAACTTCCTATATTATCTCATACTGTGCAGCTGGCATGCGATGGAACAGCACATATGCGTAGAATAGTTGAGGGCCTATTTTAACAGGAATTGGTGCGGACCTCGTTATTCGGTAGATATCACGTGCTAAATAAATTTTGTACAGATAAGTTACTGGTTCTCAGAAGGAACTGAGGCGTGTAATCCATCGTTATCACTTGCATATACGATCATAATATATAGGCTGAAAATATATTATGAACCTAATATGTTTAATGAAAAATTGCTGACTGCATTATGTTGGACAAAATGGCCTGCTATAATCGAATCTTAAAATGCTATTTTGTGGCTATATTTTATTTAATTTATGTTTTTATTTAGCTTTCCCCATTACAGGGAACAGAGCCCTTTTAGGGGGGTGGGTTACCACCATTTTTTTCTTACGAAATTTTTATCGCATTTTTCTCTCCGGTGCAGGGGTCAGGATAGGGATTTGTGAGTGGGGGATACGGGTGCAAGTACAATGTCCGAAATTTGGGGGTCGTGTGCAGTCCCCCAGGGGGCCAAGCTGCAAGACACCCCTAGGTGCGGGTCGGAAATCCCCCACCGACACCGCGCCTCCTCAAGGACAGGACAAGGATAGGAAAGGAAGGAAGCGGCTGTGGCCTATTTTACGGTACGATCCCGAAATTTTTTCCTGGAGCGACCTTGGAAAACCACAGAAAACCAAGGTCAGGACCGCCGGCCTCCGGGACTCGAACCCAGGACCTCCCGATTAGCAGTCGGATACCAAATCCACTCCACCACTACTGCTTCGGTATTTTGTGGCTATACGGAGTGTACTAGCTATAGGCTACCCTGTATACAAGGCGAGGCCGATATGGTGCTACGGTAACGTATGCTCCCACGGCTGTAATGGTCCCCGGTTCGATCCCAAGCCCGGGTATTCCCCACTTCATCTCGTGGAGCGTTCGGGGTCATCTCTAGCTTCGTCTCGGGTGGGATTTCCGCTAGACTAACCACCCGGGGGAGTTCACAAAATGACCATAGCAACTACATTGCACTGCACATTGCACATCCCCTCCCTGTCACCCTCCCCGTGGACCAGGGTACAAAGGTTCAATTTGTTACCATGTACTGTACACGACGATAATAATAAAGATCCATGCTGTATTATACCCCAGTGACGTAGCCAGGATTCCAGTNGCGGGTAGGAGGCCCGCCGCACTTTTTCCAAAAAAAAATCAGGAAAAAATTAGCAATTTGAAAACATTATTTTTTAAAAAAATCCACAAGATTTCGGGGGGGGGGGGGGCTACGTCACTGTTATACCCCAGCATGAGGAGGAAAGCACTACCCTGACTACTACTACTACTACTACTACTACTACTACTAGTCTACTACTACTACTATATACCATACAAGCACGTGGCCAGAAATACTGTATCTGCAATAGTCTAAGCTAAAATGTAACTGAATCTAAGTCTTCCTGTTCAGTGGGTATTTTTGAAAAAAAATATTTAGCCATGGCCAGTAGCCTATACATATAAAATTTTGTATTAAATTGTTACGCATCTCCTAAGTTGATATAAACTTATCATAGTAAATATGTGGGGTTTTATTCGCATGCATTGTAGAGCCTACCAAATATGGAAATAGCCCTATCTCATGTAGGCCTAATTATTAGGGAACTTACCATTTCTGATCATCATTATTCATGTTTCGTGGAACAATAACTTCAAATTAATCGAAAAGTTTGTGGTGTTCAGTTGTAATTAGCCAAGTTATACCCACTGGGCCTATGTCTGCGGGTGCGATGGCGGATACTCGTAATTATGTGTACTAGCTGCCCAAGTCTCAGCAGGCATTGAGCTCATAATTTTAAGCATGCTTTCAGCTCGTCCTCTATATGCACAAGAGAAGTTGGAGTGTAACGCCCGGGTCAGAGGGCGGGGGTGACTGGGAGTGGGAGGGGAGGTGCAAGTGCAGTGTTTGACACGGTCATTATTTTGTGAGTTCCCCAGGATGGATAGTCTCAGAGTACCTGAGACAGAGCCAGAGACGACCCAACTCCGCACGATGAGGAGGAAGGCCCGGACGTGGGATCGAACCCGGGACCTTTCTATCTGTGGAAGCGTACATATAGTTACATTACCGAAGCACCACTCCCCTATTTGATTCCCCCGTTTAATTTTTATATTTCTAGCAGTGCATGTCGTTTATTGTCACAATTTCACAATCAGAAGTCCTTCAGTCACCTCTCAATTATTGCAGTAGTTCTCTGACACTATATATATTTCCAACAGCAAAATTCCTTAGGCACGAAGTGGCCGTTCTAGCCGAGGACAATTTTGGCGCACTGAATTGAATTCCATTAACAGGCGGACATGTTGGAGTATAAACTGCTCCACTTGCTTATTTCACCATGACTGCTGTACCCTATCAGTATATACGCCTAGTTTTCATGTAGCGAACCTAATTAGAAATTAAATTTGAAACTAGGAAATACCGGAGTGTTGGCGGTACAACTTTCCACCTCTGAGGTCCTGAGTTCGATCCCCGGGTAGGGAGTGGACAATCTCATGCGTTTCGATGGGGTTCTCTCATATTTGGGTGATGGGTTTTCTTGGGTTTCTCCCATACACTTTGTGTCTCGAAATCTGAGACACAGCAATATCATTAACACAAATAACAAGTACGCCCGAAGTGTACGTGTGTACCTAATCAAATGTATAGCCTATATGAGGCATCCAAGCTTCCTTCTTCAGCAAAAAGTGCTGTTGGTTCCTTCCAGCCAATGAAACGCATTACACGCTTCAGAAAAAAATGGATCGATTTAATTACGAGTGTATTCTTAGTAGCATTTTCTCTCGGGACTCAGGAGTATATAGGAATCATGGCAATGAATTAGGAGAAAATTAATCTTACCTCAATGCTGTGTAATATTGAATAGAGATGTAATGAGGTTCCTTATCAAGACTTCTGAATATAGCCTCAATTTAAATACGTAAGTTGTTTTGCAGTTGTTTCTATAACGATGTTCTGGAATGAACCCCTGAGTAGCATGGGATTATTTTATATGGATGTGTCTTGGGTTTTCACATAGCTCGTTACTGAGGTAATTAGTATCAATCGAAGAGTGCATTATGCCATCGAGTGTGGATGCAGTCTGCGACACTTACACGGCGACTGCCTGCTAACCCTAATGAGATCGCAATTAAAATTTAAAATGTCATGGTAAAACTCTACTGTAAATTTAAAAGGCGAGTTCATGAAAAGGGACACATATTGGCATTTTAAAATGATCGAGGCTGTGGAGACCAAAGAACAGTCAACCTCTTAAGGATGAAACTGGTGCATCTATAAAAATCAAAAATCAGAGTAAGGTTGTTAACAGTCCCGAGAAACGCTGGTGTACATAATAATCGTCATAAATTCATTGCGAATTTACATTACATTAGGCTACGTAATTTAGTGCAAATGCCCTCTCGTCACCGGCCAACAAAAACATTAGTTACCTTGCATTAGTAAACGTACAAGGTGTTTATGATTCAAACAAACTTATAGATCAGCAGCAATCACTTGGGTCAGTATGATACATACGTCGCCTCGGTCACTGTCTGATAATTTCCGAGTATATATATATATATCGTAAATTCCTGGACATAACCAGAGATGTTCCTATTTTGCTTATATGAAACTGTCCCTCACTTCATTAGGGCCTACTACTTTGTCTTGAAAATGGGTGTATGTTACACAAGGGGGTAACAACTTTGTGGAACCGGACGGTTCCAGGAACGGGTGTACACTTTTTGGTTACCCCCTTGATCCTACACTGGAAGGACCATCAGAAGTGGTCACTCGCAAAACCACATTTAGCCGATAGTGAATCAGGCGTAAGAATGACATTCCAGAAATCCCAAGTTCGATTACCGAAGCCCCGCTAACATTTTCTTCAATATCCATTCGTCATCTCCTATAAATAATCATGCAAAATACTCATACTTTCTCCATGATAAATCCTGCTATGGCAAAAACTTACATAAACACGCAATAAATGGAGGAAAACCATGTACATTTTTTATTATTTCCAAAGCGTTTTGTTTACATCACTTTTGTTCTCTTTCCACTGGAACAACATAGTCTGAGCCTCACTTGGGGTATACTGTACCAACTGAAAAACGATGCCGATTTCTGGGTCGCTGGTGGCTTGCAACGGAGCCGATGCGGTATGGATCGTATCCACGGTGTTCACGAAAGTTCCTTAACCCCCAGCTCCCCCACTATTCCAACGTTACGTGCGCTTGTCTCCACGCAGGTCTGAGCTTGCATCACGGAGAAGCAACATGTTATTTACTCTTTTTTTTGTCCCTCTTATCTCAAAAAAAAAAAAACTTCGAAGGTGCGTCTAAGTGACTTGGCCAATGTTTTTTCAGCCTGTGATTTACCTGCCATGTCATGTCAGAGGTCACTTTGGGTTCTTCGTATCCTTGAATCACGCACAAATATTGGTTTTGAAGATGTATGTTAAATGTTAATCAGTCTTTGTAGAATATAGGTTTAAACCGGGTGGCGGGCTGCATAGGTTATGGGTCTGATCCGGGGTTTAGGGCGCGGCTCGCAAGATGGCCGACTACGGGGCCGTATCGACATTGTGTGGGGGCAAAGACGCCACCCGTCCAGGTCTCCCAAGCTATCTGGTGATGAGACGCGGGAAACTTGATTAATAAAATGGTAGAAGGAAATGAAACAGAAAGGCAGAAAAAAATGAGTGATTGACCCTAGCCATGATGACAGATGTCACCTTTGTTGTGACCAACTAATCCACAGAACGTATGTTTGACCTCTGTGGTAGTGACTTGACATATGTTAGATAATACATGGAGCGCCTGCTCATTACAGTCAGATATGAGATAAATTAGTGGTCAAGGCAGGAGGGAGGTCTGTGGGACAGTTATTTAGGTCCCCACTCTTTAGATAATTTGGGATCTCCTCTATTGAAGTTCTTTGTGTGCTGCACGTCGTTGCATGCACCAATGTTTGAACAAGTGTAGTGTATGTGACGGAGGCCTTATCTAGAAATCGACTGTGAAGGGTGACCTATTCAAGATGGCAAAATGTGACAAGAGGTAAAAATTGATGGGAATGAGTCACTGCATTGATTGAAACTACTTCAGAGCGGTTCTTATTGGCTTGTAAACAGCTGATATAGTTGCGTTTTCACCGTGACCTGCCAATCTTTGATTCCCCCTTTTCGTTTTTGTATAGACAACCACGGAATAGAATCACTGCTCATACGGTACACCTTTGGATGACCGGCTACCATTTAATAAATGATGAAGACGGAAAGTCGATTTTCATATATGTTTTTGAACTCATTGCCCAAATGAAAGCCGTTTACCTCATTTTCTGGTTGATGCATGCTATTCTAGATATAATCAGGTCCCATGTAAACCGCGGACATGAAGTACAAAAATTATGATATTGTCACAATTTTGATTTGACAGTAGCTAGAATTTGGTTAAATATGTAAAAGGTTGCGTATTATGACGGTTAGAACATTCAGCGATTTCAGCCACTCACTAGCCTTGCTGATTCTCATAAAGGCTGTTCCCAAGAGGAAGGACAACCGAGTCAAGATTGTCAACCAAATTGAAACCAGACCTCCTTTCATTTCATTCATATCCAGAATCAATATCCTGATTGATTTCCAACATTTTGTGCCTCTACTCAAATTCTGAATTCCTCAATAGACCACCAGCCACAAGCAAACCTCATGGGTAAACCTAACTGTCTCTCCATAAGTAATCATCGTATCAAAAAATAAGTAGGCATTAATAATGCTCTAAACCAATGCCTTTGTAAGAAACACTAGTAGAAAGTTTCAGTAAGTCAACGTGATACGGGGTAAAGGCACATGCTCTGTCGGCATGCGCTGTCCTGGGCGCGTATGGTTTTGGGAGCACAACCCTGAACTTGGCAGTCGGCTCTCTTCGAGCCTGGTAGACAGTCGTGGGGGTAAGAAACTCCCGTCACAACAATGAAGAGATAGCTCAGTATCAATTTGAACAATGAGCAACAACAAACAGCCTTTTTGTTGTACTTTGGGAGAACCGTGTTTCTTGAAAAGGTTCCCTGCTTTCACATGGTCCAAATAAAGCAATCCTACTGGCTGCAGCCAGGATTTGTTGTATGCCACAGGTTGGTCATATGCCCAACATGGTATCCCTACTTTATACCTAAGTCACTATTCGAACATTACACGCAAATGGGGCGCAACAACACACTATGGAAGATGCTCTGTTGAATGGACAACATTCAGCGAATTCAGTGGAGTAAAATTTACCTTGATAAGACGCGGTCACGATGCATACACCAAAAGGATACAAGAACAGGACTTTTGGCAAGTGTTGTTAAATCCGACAATGTGGATGATTATCCTGCATTAATCTGATTACTGCAGAGGACGTTTCTTACACCACAACTGTCTACCAGCCTCTAAGGGAACCGACTGCCAAATGCGGCCTGCTCTCAGCAGCTCTGGCTCCAAAACGCGCATGTCGATAGGGCATGTGCTTTTACCTCGTGTTACTTTGGATTCAGGTGCTGAGTTTCAAAGAATTCTTATGTAGTTTGTGACTTTGAACATTATTGTCGTCTACTCATTTTTCGATATGTTTATTTTAGGACGAGTTATGAGTTACTCACATGGCTTTCAGCATGTTCATGATGTCATGATAGGTCCATATAATACCGTCTTGCTGATTTCAAGTGGATGTTGGATACAGCTGAATTCGCTCGTTTAGAGTCATCTGTTTCCCCTCTGCTCTGTGTTCTCATGTTAAAGCCAGCCTAAAGGGCGATGGTGTGGATCCGGCCTAAAAATCTGGTGTGGATCGTGAACTATTAAAGAGGCCCAAATGTGACTAGAGGCACAAAATGTGGGGCAGAGGTATGTACACACGGTGTGATACTAGCTTGGAGCTATTCTGCGGTATGCAAGGATATAATAGAGCCAAAGTTTCATATTAGTGTGTGGTTGTGGCCAGAGCTTCTCCTGTTGTTGGGTAACATTATTATTGTTTTCATTTCTTATGTATGTTCATGACGTTTTTGCTATATTGGGACATTTTTTACTTCTACATCTTTTCCTACTTGTTAATTACAGCTCGAGATATTAATTCACGACGTCCAACTGCAATGTCCCTGACGTCATGACGCGACTCTGTCACGTCATACTGCACAATAATTATTCCATTGCGAGGTAATACTGAGAGTCAAATCAAGTCGAAAATGTAGAGGTATGAAATCGCGAAGGCCTCACTATTAATTAATTCATAAGTGTGTAGTGGGCCATGTGTTGCCGTAGCTCCCACTCCCTAAGAATATTGTAACCATGAGGCACATACCCACCGCTTATATGGCATCCAAGTTTTGCCCCACTACAGTTTTGTCATATTTTGTGACAGTACACAATTTTACATCAACACAGAGCCTATTACGATACCCGTAACGCTTCTGGAGCAGGCAAAAAAAGAGGGCGTGGTAAGACATGGAGATGTGGGGGTTGACACTTACAATGGACTCCTTATTCATTGTTGTCATAGTCGATGTTCTGCATTCACATTATTTCATTCATAAACCGAACATAGATTCTATTTACCTGATCGTGTAATAATTATAGACTACCTATGTTATCGTCTCCAAGGTTCATAGTATAGACCAGGCGTAAAAAAGATGAATTTTGACCAGCATTAGTTTCTTTGACCCAAAACATGACGGGCATGTAGGGGTACGAAATGGCTCGTGACCAACCGTCAAATGAGTAGATGTCATGTGTCATGGACTATCCGGTAGGAACCGTACTGACACAGAATCAGGTACAGAATGACACGCAGAATATAAGTGTCACAAAGAAAATCCCGTCTGAGCATCAGTATGGCATATTGTACCAAAATATTGCGTCCACTACATGTGCCGTCGCACTACGTGTAGTATGTTTTGCTTCGCCGTTTCATTCTGCCAGTGCACCCTTTTCATTGAGCTTCTGGTACTAATGACGGTAAGACCCATGTCGGAATGTCCATTGACACAGTTTCATTGACGTGTAGCCTACGTCGTTCATAGTAGTCGTCTTATTTATTATGCATTACTCCTACATTTCTCACTGCTGTAGGATCTGGATAATACGTAGTTCGCAGTTCCCGCCGGCACCAATCTGAAGGTGCAGATATTTACAAGGAAATACTTCTCACTACAGGTATCGTAATATTTGTTTAACCCTTGAAAAATGCAATAAAAATTGACCAGCAAGAAATGTATCAATCCTGTGGTTTAAGGCCACTTATCCCCCCCCCCCCCCCACAAACTACAAGTAGCTTTTTACTACAGTTCTACTTGATTGACCACTAGTATATGGCCATCTTGGTAGCTGTCTTTCCAAAAACCCACCATAAACAAGTGAATGATGTACTGTACTCACACTGCCAGAAGACATGCAGACCTGTCGTCGCAAGAATCATACTGCTGGCTATTGTTGAAGGACACGACTCAAATGGTTCTCTGCAGGATCTAATCTCATTTTATGGGTGTCCCGGCAATATTTTCCATCTCAACAGACAACGTTACCTAATATCTGGGAGAGCTAGATGACAGTGGGTGTGCGTCACAACAGCAGCACCTGGACCCGGACAAAAACACCAGCAGACGTCGAGACGTGGAGAGGTCAAAAAACGTCTGGCCAAGAGCACATAATTAATTGTACTTGTCAAATAGGGGCAAAGAGGGAAATGATGACTATTGCGTATCCGTGCCCTGTTTTACCATCGGGTAAAACAGCTAGGGCAGCACGGATACGCAATAGTAATTTCCTACAACATACGGCAGATCTGAATGGGCCCATTCCGATAAACCACTGCGATAACTGAGTGCGACCCAGTGGTCCTAATGATGCGGACTTGTCATATACCATGGACTGAAGGCAATTCGCAATTATACTATGCAACAAAAATCAACTTTTGTCTGTCCATATAAATTCATCGCCATTTCCATGTTCCTTATTAGGTCACTTGTACCGGTAACTCATAATGACCATTCATTTTGTCTGCAATATTATTGTTTTTGACCTCGGGGCAGTAAAAAAACCAAAATCTTCCAAAATGTAGGGGTTTTTCCCAATAAAGTGGGCCTAAATGTTGCTAGACCATTTCGGATTTTTATGAAACAAATCACAGCTGTACAGACCTATGTCATAACACTGCATATCAAGTTTCATCCACATTGCGAAATACCGTGGGGAGGGAAAAAATCGCGAAAATTTGGAAATGGGGCCTTTTTTTGTGATAATTTTCTTCGGTTAGTGGAAGTAGTCAAAACCCAATCAGAATATAAGTTACATCAGATGAAAAAGAAACACGAGGAGAATGCGCCTATGGTATTTGTTTTCCTCGAAAATGTAACCATAGAAAAACGTGTGTGGTATTCCATCGGTCATATGCTCATATGTCCAAGTATTTTGACCCCAACAATTAGTGATGTGTTGGCGTAAGAACAACCATATTTGGTGACAGGCGTTGTGACCCGTACAAGATGTAATATGTTCAGTTTCAATACTGGGTCATGCATAGCTCTCGAGAAAATAATAGATATGTTTTGCAGAATTACTATTAATTTTCAAGGGCCCAAATTCTTGGACATGTAACCGACCGAATGCCACACACATTTTTCTGGGTATACATTTCAGAGGAAAGCAAATACCATAGACACATTCTCCTCGTGTTTCTCTTTCATTTGATGTATAATTATGTTGAATGGGTTTTAACCACTTCCAATAACCGAAAAAAATATCCAAAAAGGGCCAAATTCCCAAATTTTCACGATTTTTTTTTCTCCCCAAGGTATTTCGCAATTTTGCCGAAACTTGATATGCACTGTTATGACATAGGTGTGTACAGCTGAGATTTTTTCCAGTAAAATCCGAGAGGTTCTAGCAACATTTAGGTCCACTTGATTGGGAAAAACCCCTAGGATACCCCTGAGGATTTTGGGCTTTTGACTGCCACGAGGTAAAAAAAAATCGATGACAAAATGAATGGTCACTATGAGTTACGAGTGACCTAAGGAACATGGAAACATAGCAATGAATTTCCGTGGACAAAATATTATTTTCCATAGTGTTATCATAATCAAGGATGACAATTCTATCCAAGTCCATTATCGCACTCAGTTGTCACCGGGGCCCGGGGGTGATCCTGAGTGGGTCGCATTCAAATAAAGCGGTGTGTGTGTGTGAGGGGAGGGGGGCGCCTTTGCCTTATGATATATCATAGGAGTATACAATTTTGGTTGCTCCACTTCCAGGTGGTCATCACACTATTAATTGTTCAGAAATTAGACATTCTGGTATCAAAAGCAGCAATTGCTGTATACTAATGGAATATTGACGCTAATATTAGAAAATCTGTAAATATTGTAGCCTACTATTGTGACGAGTCAGACACATGGAAAAGTCTGACTACATATACTGTATTACATTAGGGGTTGTAATTATTTAACAATTAGCCTACATTAAATACCTTCAGTGTTCAGGCACAAAGTCGTGATAATTTCATCACTAACCCCCAATAATTTCAGAACTGAAGATAGAGCAAATTGCATTGCACAAACGTCGATGAGCAAGTAAACCGGTATGTAGAGTACAATAATGCTTACACTATATATCCGGTCAAAAATATTCAGCTGTGTCACGCACAAGGAAATTAAAATATAATTTTTTCCTAAAAATTACTAAAAATTAGGTGCACGCAGCTGGTAACCCTACCATATATGCATATCAGCAAAGCCTAATGCAAATTATTTGAGGTTATAAAACCTCGCATTTTTTGTCTCAAATATCGTACACTCTACCGCCCACAATGCAATATCTCGAAATTTTTAAATTCATTTGGCATTAGGAGCGGGAAGCGCTCATATCTCAAATAAGATAGTCATAAAACATTGTAGTTATTTACAATGTGCACCAGACAGGTGGTAATGAAACACCATTTAAGATTGGAGCAAACTTGCTACTCTGGGTGAGTATATCCCCAGAAAACTGCAGTATCGATTCTTCCCCCCCCCNAAGACACGGCAGCCGATTAAAACGCTGATACATTACCCAGATTACCCCCTTCAACCCCCCCCCCCCCCCCTCCCATCCCACCGACGTTCTTTCACAATTTCCTTTTTGCTCTGCCAGACGAAGAGGTCGGCAGCGGTCGACAATGGACAGCTCAGCCTGCAGGCCATAATCACAAGAACTGATTCAATGGACACAGAACAAAACAAAAATGTAGAGGCACGAAATTCCGTACGAGAAATCCGTTTCAGTGCTGCCAACTTGATAGCACATCTACCCAAGCCCCCAAGTCTATTAACGCCTATTGTGGAAACTATGTTGGCACCCTGGAGGTCAAGCTCTGAATTCTACGTTATACACTGACACAATAAGTACCATTTGCTTACCTCAATCAAGTGCAAGGGGGGGGGGNGGGGGGGGGAGAGTAAATACCAGGGAAATGCGTGACATAGACAGGTGGGTCATCGCTATTAGGTCACCAGCCCACCTGGAATAACAATGAATTGGAGCAACGAACCACGTGCTTCAATCGGACGCACGTGGGGCCAGCCTGGTTTCGATTTTGGGCAGATTCAGTGCTGGAATTACACAATTGCATTTTGTGTTCAGTTTCTGCCATTTCCAGTCAAATCTTCCAGTGCAAGGAAGCAGGGACAAATGAGGGATGCTGTAGCCATTAATATTGTGAATGACATTCAACTGCAGGGATTGTCTCATTATTTTATGAACATAGTTTGCTACAATTGCCACTTATCATTAGAAATCAAGAAGTATGGTGGAGCCATGCACTATCAGGCAGCAGAACTATTTGGCATGGCATCAGTGGGGTTTTGCAGGCCTACGTCATTACATTGGGTATCCATTATTATTATTATTGGGGGAAGTAATTCTGTGCATGCTGTCCTGGAGGACACCATTCAAGGGAAAAAGTTTAATCGACATGGTGGTACTTGACATTTCCACTTTTTTCTCCCCGGTTTCTCAGATAATGGATATACTCATCAGTATGAAGTCCAACTTACCTTTTCCACACCTACTTGTGCTGCCACAACCAAAGTCCACTCGCACTAACCATAGGTAATAGTGGTGCTCACCTGTTCTCCTGGGTAGAGCTGCAGGAGAATCCCAGGTAAGGGCACCCTAACCTTCCCTTCCCTCCACAAAATAGGAGCAACACAGATATGCCTAGTGTCCTGTATATAGGACACATGTACCAGTTAAGATTTTAGTTGCGAGTACATTTGCTCATAAAAATATTTACAAAATTAAAACAAAAAATCATTCAGGCATATCTGAGTCAAAGGTGTCAAAGAGCGTGCCACGCTCAAGGTGGGTTTAACGTCAAATAACTGCAATTATGAGCGCCATCACTTTATTCAGACCAGTTCAGAGTTGAATAAACACAGCTAAAGCGAAACCAACCAGGACTCCTACCTGCCTTCTACAAGTTATACAGAAATAATGTTTTATTGATAGTGGTAAATGAAAAATAAGTGCACTGCAAAGAGAGGATATAAAATAGAGAGTTTCAAACATCTTTACCTACTCTCACCTCTCTAAACAACAGGTAGAGCTGACTAGCATGTCTTGATTTAAAAAAAATAGTCACAAGCACTCTGCCTCGAATGCTCCACACTTTATATTACAGGCATTTTACTCGTAAGTACGCTGCTTGACATCATAATCATACACTCCTTGTAACAGGACCCCTCCTTACTTGCTCCTCCAAAAAAGCACTTCCTGTAGGTGCTTGTTCAAACCTTCACAAAATTACAACTCCACCTTAAAGTCTTGTCACTAAACAGCCTAAGTGCATGAATTATGCCAATGATTGAAGAAGGTTCCCAGTGCACTAAAGACCACAAAATAAACTACAAATGGTTTGTTGTACAGCTTTCTACAGCCAGTGCCATGTCAAAATCACGATTCAACAAAAATTTGCTACAAACCAGTAAGTAATCGGTTGAAAAATAGGTGGCACTTTGTCTGCAGAAGATTATTTCATGGAACGGGAATCTTGGGCGAGTTGCAATTGGCACTTGGACCAAACATAAGATAAAGGCTTAACAAAAAGTAAAAATACTCGCCCAACCCCGCTGCGCTATTTACATTTAAAAAAACAAACAGATCTTCATTATTCTTGATTCCACACCAATCTTCACCCATTGGCTTTACTGCTCGGGCCAGTCTGTTATGTGATCAGGCTTCTCCCCATGTGCAAACCTCTCCCACATACGGAAGAACAGCCTCTCCAGGTCACTTGCGTACTGCTTACAATTAAAAAGGGGGCATGTCATCCGGGAACGCCACACCTTAGCCCTCATGGCCTTCAGGCTGGAACACAAAAGATCAACATGTTTACACTCATTCCATAGAATTACAGCTGGCTAAAAAATACAAGACAATGATTATACTTGGTGGTGCACTTCCCAAGTTAACAATCCAGGATAACAGAAAATGATCAGGATGATGGATTGGCCCCCTCTGCCAATGTAAACAAAGTCTGTATTCAAATGGTAGTCCCAAGTATCAGTTTGGAGTTTACTTTACTCCTTTTCAAACTGTTTGGACATCCCAGCCATTTTTAACCACCTGTATTGTTCACTATACCACCACCCTTCAGTTCATTTCTAACAAACAAAACTCCTAAAATATTGCAATTGTGACTTCTCTACCTCATAACTGGCAGGTCCTGTCATGCATAATCTCCATCCAGAATTCTTTTGACATTTATTCCCTCCCTGACCTCCCCCAAAAATATCCACGGTAAAACTTGGGTGTACAGTGTTAGACATTAATCGAGGTATGCTGCTAGCGACATTTTCCGAAGCGGCAGATGAAGGAACGAAGATAAGGATAGTGCAAGCCGGGCGAGCAAGATTCCTTCTTCTGCCGCTTCAGAAAATGTCGCTAGCAGCATGCTTCGATTAATGCCCAACACTGTACTCGAGACGAATACCTAAGCATCTCCAGAAAATTACACATTACACTTCCTTGAACGTTAAGTTTCTCTCTTATTCCTTATTACTTAGGTTTACTTTCCACTGCATCCCTGTGCCTTTTCATGGCGTAAATTCATACCCGCATTCCACCCTAATTCCCTTGAACCAATACTCATGATACCCTGGTCCTAACACAGTATGGCAGGCAACTTGAAACTTACTACTCCCGGTCATTTCCCAGACGGACAGCAATGTCCTCGTACTCCTGCCTGGTCCCAGCCACAAGCTCTGGGCAGCCAATGGTGGCCAGCTGAGAAGCTGCTACCCTGGAGGCTAGTGTCTCTCCAGGCAAGGTAACAACAGGGGTTCCTGCCCACAGGACGTCCATGGAAGTGGTGTGCCCATTGCAGAGGGGTGTGTCGAGGCAAACGTCAGCCAGTTGGCCACGCCTCACATGCTCCTCCTTGGCTGCCACGTTACTAAAGATAATGCGACCTGGTGGGAGGCCCATCTGTTGGGCTGCCTGCTGCAGGTTTGCCTCTCCCACTGCCGGAAAGCGGAGAAGCCACAGGACGGAGTGGGGCACACACTTCATTATCTGAGAAAACGGGAAGAAAAAAGTGGAAATGTCAAGTACCACCTTGTGGATTAAAATTTTTCACTTGAATGGTGTTTTCCAGTACAGCTGTGCAGCATTACTTCCCCCAATAAGAATGATAATGATAATAATAATAATTGATACCCCATGCAATGATGTAGGCCTGCAAAAGGTCCCGCAAATGGTAAACACCAACAATGATGTCATTTAACACAAACCAATTTAACCTTTCTGTCCACTGATGACATGGCATAGTTCTCCTGCCTGATAGTGTATGGCTCCACCATACTTCTTGATTTCTAATGATAAGTGGCAATTGTAGCAAACAATATTCATAAATACGGGACAATTCCTGCAGTTGAATGTCATTCACAATATTAACCCTGGAACCGTGACGTGGGGTCTTTCTAGGACCCCCAAAAAATTAAAATGCATTAAAATGATAATTACAATGAACTGTTGCCATTTTTAAAGGTATATAATACGAAGTGCATGTTTATTTTGAATTAGCGATCATTTTAGGCATTGTTCAAAGAATGTCAATACATTATATAAAAATTAATCAAAATTAAAATATGGATGGGGTCCTAAAAGACCCCACGTCACGGTTAATGTAACTTTCAGGCATGTCACGGTACCAGGGTTAATGGCTACAGACTCAACTCCCTCATATTTGTCCCTCCTTCCTTGCCACCCACTTCAACTTCCGTGTCACCCCAAAATCAAGCCAAGTTCTGGTCCCCTCCCGATTTCACGTTCACGTTCGCACCTTTTAAAAACATCACTTTGAATGGTGTTCAATTTTATTATGCCCACGTCACCTCACTTCCACTGCAGCCAGTCAATCCACTTGATATGGAGAAGTAAACGCCAACATATTCGGAGCAAGATTATACAGGGTGTTCCAAGTTCGTGAGTTATTTTTAGTTATCGCTAATATTGCCCTTAGTTATTTTTGTGTAGCTTGTTGCACCCTCATCCAGGTGCTATCAAGTGGTAGAATATTTGTATAGCAGTTTCAATAGAATAGGGCACATGGTTAGGGGGACAAGCTACAAAAAATATTACCGCTTACAGTGAAATGTCTTGTAACTGAAAGTACCACTTGGAACACCCATTATAAGCAGTGCAACCTATTTTCAGACAATCTGCTGCCTTCATCCCCCCCACCCTGCTACTCATCACAAAATGTCCTAGGACCTAGCTTTGACATGCACTATCACTCCTGGCCATTAAAAAATTGGAGCAAGGGAAACCAATAATGCAATTCCTTCAGACAACACATGCAAAAAATCTTCACCAATGCCAAGTGACCCAGTATCCTGAGAAAGTAGTATAGTATCGTAGTACCTTGATAAAAAGCAGTAGTTAAATATGTGTTGACATGATCACATCGGTTTCCAAGAGAGAAGATACAGTAAAACTTCTATAAGTCGAACTTCCCTAAGTCGAAGTTCTCTATAAGTCGAAGAAAATGACGAGCTTGGTTGGTCACAATGTAAAATAATAGTGAAATAAACTTCCCTAACTCGAATTTCTATAA
Source organism: Catajapyx aquilonaris (assembly GCA_000934665.2). NCBI lineage: Eukaryota > Metazoa > Arthropoda > Diplura > Dicellurata > Japygidae > Catajapyx > Catajapyx aquilonaris. The sequence goes on along the minus strand of KZ538515.1, from coordinate 652 downwards.
CTCGAAGTGCAGGCAGGGCCTTACGATGAGATATAAATGCATTTTCAGTCTCCCTAAGTCGAAGTTCATGTTGGGGAGTACGGAAAATTTTCTAATTTCCCAGCCGAAGAGTCGAGAGTAGGCCACAGTACAGAAAGGCTCAATTTCCTGATCTCCGTCTACCAGACGTACCGAAAGAAGGGTTTGACTCGATTGTGACAATTGAATCCTTGAATCTAAGGGTACTGGCAAATGTTCATAACGGAGATTTTTTTACAACAAAACAACGAGGAACATTGGAAGCGTAATAGTGACAGTTATTTTTAAGTTTTGAACACCTTACGTTGCTGGATATGAAGGTAGGCTTCTTTATAGAGTTCTGTGCTTTAAAAAAGCCAAACTTATCTAATAGTCCAGGTGCTAAGGGACAAATTTGACCCAAACTTTGCATTTTGGGACAAAAGTATGAAACTCGGTACACTTGTCCTTTGGACACTTCTGATCATATCTGGACGTGGAGCCACGATGACCCACCCCGGTGGTGGTCCATTTCGCAGGGTTTCCATAACTACCAGGTGCAGCATCCTTTTAGGACCTTGTATTGGGTGACAAAAACATTAAACTCGCCACAATTGGTCTTTGGACACTTCTGAACATGTCTGGATGTGGGGCC
>KZ538514.1:0-63450 GCA_000934665.2 Catajapyx aquilonaris | reverse complement strand
CCCCCCCCCCCCCCCCGCCCCAACGCGAACTCTTTTTTTAAAAACACGCCCTCCTATCCACAACCGCTGTGTTTTTATTTAAATCCGTCGCTCATAATGATCTTGAGTGCGCTCGACAATGATCAGGACTTCTATAAAGATGTCACTTGAAGACATTTATGACTGCAAATGTTGCGCTATTCATGCTTGCAATTATGCTGGAGAATCGGGGATTGACAGTTGACATTTCCTTATAACTGCACATTTAATTGAGCAGTATGAATAATAATCACGTAAGGCGTAGAATGTGTGATAACTCCAGTTGTAGTGCCCACACGATTTTGCATTGACCATTTTCACATGCGATGCGTTTGCACTTGATGCAATGGGTCCCCAGATTGTTGACTCCAGAGGAAAGGCAAATGCAGGTGGTAGTTTGCAAATAGTTGCAATGTCTTGTGGCCTCACATGGTGACCAGTATCTGCTGTTCAGAATCTTAGCATGTTGTACACCTCTGTGGTTGTTTGATTCAAATGGAAGCAAAACCTCAACGATGAATATTGGTTGTCACAGCTGACCACCTGGCAGTGCGGATACGAATGCGAACCAAAGTCTACTTCTGGTGTCACCATCGCCTGAGATGGTGGAATATTTGAACAAGAATCAGTGTTCTAATACTTCAATCTATACTGGACACTATGCCATTCACAGCGAGTCATGAACTAATTCTTTTTGTCACATAAAAAATAAGTCTCAATTTGTTTTGACAGGCCCTCGTATTTTCAACCTATTTTTACCTTTCATGTAAAATTTCAAAAATGGTTTATTTGCCCTTTCTCCTTATTGCCGACGATATCATGGCAACAACGACATTCAACATGATCAATGGTGCCATAGTTACAGGCCGTGCAAAGAACAGGCTTCAGCTGCTAGTTAACCCTTGTGAGATATGTAGCTGCAACATCTGTACACAGACTATAGACCATTCTCTCATGATTTTACAATGTTACATCTGACCCCAAAGAATCTGTTCCAACCGTCCCCATTGTGTATTATCTTGTAGATATGCTTACCACTTTTTAACTGTGCACATGATTTGGTCATCCATACCATCAGTGTGACCCCACTAAAGGAACCTTTCTCATGACGCCAAGAACAATTCAAGGGGACCTCTACCACCCCCATAATCACTTGATTACTGCCACTCAAAAAAGTTGGGAACACACCTTGATTTTGGTTATTTGCATATAGAACAAAAAACAAAAAAGGAGTAGTCTAAGTTCTGTACAGCTTAGAGGCCATAATGGCACACGTACTATGTGAGTTTCAGGTTCAGGGCTTTCCAAACGTATTTATAATTGGCGATGTTACAACCGACCCCGATCTCCCTTACATGCAGTAAAATAGGCAGTCTGCAGATTACTGACCTTGTTTGGCACAATGCTAAATGGCAGAAGTGTCAAAGCAAGATAACTGGTAATTAGTCACCTGATTCTAACTGAGGCAGACAGACTGGGGAAGCATCACACTCACTATGTCACCAAAAGCAAATTATCACTCAACAACTGTATACACAGTGAGAAATAAATGATTGATATCCTTTAACATTCCAACTGATTTGATGGATCATGGTTTGCCTTCTGTGGGCACATAATGGCCAACAGGCAACCAATAGCAATTCGTCAATGGGCTAATATCAATCATGTCACTTTCAACTTGTGCACAGACTAAGAAACTGCTAGATACCCACTAAGAAAACTCCGACTCACCTGTTTGCACAAACGGTACAGGGCTCGGACTGGGTGTGGGGTCAGGTGTCTCAGAGGCACACTTAATTTGCTTGATATGGAGAGGGAGATCGACTCCATCTAGCCAAAGGAGACTGGAAGCATCTCGCCCACAACGTTGACATGCACAGTCCTGTCCTTGAACAGGTTGCACAGCGAATTACTGTTGAGTCTCAGCTCTAACAGGGGAGAGAGGAGAGGGTATCAAGTTGCTGCAGGTCTGACAGTTTGTTGTTGGACAAGATGAGGATCCTGAGATTGGGGGCCTTGATGGTGAGCTGGCTAAAGAGGTCCAAGTAGGAGAGTCTGTTTTCAGAGAGGTCAAAAGCCTTTGTCTCAGGAAAGTGATCTCCTATGGTTTGTATTACATGGGCTGCCGCATTCAGATGGGTTAGTGGTATCAACAGTTCAAAAAGAATTGTCCCGTCGCGTCAAGCGGGCAGCCACGTGCCAGGATGAAAGGAACCAGTTAATGCGTTCCTTTCATCCTGACGCGTGGCTGCCCGCACGACGCGACGGGACAATTCTTTTTGAACTGTTGATACAAATGTGTCCTGCAGGTCAGCATCACGATGGAAATTTTCCTGATCCAAAGAATGGGTCTCAGCATTGTACCTAGTCGGAATGGAGTAGCAGAAAATTTCAGAGCATACCTGAACCATAAAATTGGTTTTAAAATATCGCAAGTAATTCAAGCATGTGCATGCACAATATTTACAGGGAGGCTATATTCAATTAGTTGTTAGCTTAACATTTAATATCACCTGCGACTCATCACGTTCTTGATCCTCTTCTGGAGTTCCAAGGTTAGCAAGACGTTTGGGAGTGGGAATGGTCCCTCACCCATCGCATTATGGGTGGTCACTTCGTGCCACACATGTTCCTGAAATAGAAAGAGGACAGTTTAAAAATAATAATAATAATAGGGCATTAGGCGTACCGCTGAGGGGTTTTCTGCCTTGACCTTTATTTTTAACGATGGTACAATTTTTGGGAGGATGACAGGAGGGGATGTGCAAGTGCAGTGCCTTGTCTGAAATGTGGTCATTTTGTGAGCTCCCCCAGGTGGATTAGTCTAAGGAAATTCCACCCGAGACGAAGTCAGAGACGACACTTAACTCTGCACGAGATGAAGGGGGTGTCCCCGGGCTGGGATCGAACCTGGGTCCTTAATATCCGTGGGCGCATACGTTACCGCAGCACCACTCCGCCTCCCCAAAGATGACAGTTGACAATGTAGAAGAAGAGAAAAAAGAATAGAGAGGGAAAATAATCTTAAGCATGGGCAACATAGGCTGAACCAGTCAGAGTAGAGCAGTGGTTCCCAACCGGGGTGCTGTGGATATCATGGTGTATAGAGGCGCCACGAAAATAATGGATATTATATCGTTTCCCACCGTTACGGCCAGCCAAAATGAAATTAGAAATCGAGGGCGTTTTAATTTTATAAGATATAATAATGTGTCATACTATTTTAGATCTACATTTATTATTTGACTTGGTTCTCCTGCATCACTGTCTACGTCTTTCGCAGAGAAATTCCAGAAGGTTTTTTGTTTAATTGCTTTCTTTGCATCACATGGCTATTTTATTTATTTATTTATTTATTTATTGTACCCTGTGATCTATAGGTTCTATAGGGGGGTGGTACACCACCATTTTTCCTCAATTTTCTAAGTTAACTTCACTCCAGTGCCGGTGCAGGGAATCAAGGAGATTGGGTAAGGATAGGAATTTTTGGGGAGGGAACATGGGTGCAAGTGCATTGTCTGAAAAGGGGTCATGTGCTGTTCCCCAGGAGATTAGGTTGCCAGACACCTCCAAGGTGCAGGTCAGAGACCCTCCTGACGCAGGTGAAAGGGAACTCCCAGGCGGGGATCGAACCTGGGACCTTTCACTCAGCAAGCCGAGACGTTGCCATCTCGGCCATAGCAACTGCCCACAAGTACAAAGTATAAATTAACCCAGATCTTTCTGCACTGAGTGACGTTCACATGGCGTATGTCAATAGTGACACAGGCTTAGAAAATCTGGTATCATGGTTTAAAAATTCTGAATTCGACATGAATTTTAAATGAGCCATGGTAGATAAAGACATGTTGATACTTCGACAACATTATAAAGAATGACTTTTTTTTTTTCAATGGCCACACTATATGGTACCCCGATGGTACCGGTACTTAGCCTACTTTTGTAAAGTGGCCCATGGTCTCCTCGTAGCCCAGCCAACAGGATGCAACTCGCTGCCAAAAAGCCTTCCGTGAACGCATGTCTCATGAACTTGCCGAACTTGTGCCAATCCCGCAGACCGTGCTGTAGACATACACAAGCCTAGTCACATGAAAAAGCCATCACCAACAAGTATCTCCTCCCACTAAAAGCGCGGGTTGTATACAGTGTTGCCAACACATCTCCAGTTCTCTCTCCGTTGACGTTGACATACTGTAGGTACGCAACATAGGTGCGTGACCTTTCAGTGATTTCCATCTGTGGTAAATACCCAACAAGATTAAGTAGCGGCATGACGTAAAGTTGGATAACAATTTAATCATAATGATAAGCAGCTCCCCCCCTTTCCCTCCCTCGCTTCCTCCCCCTTCTGTTCAAGGCGATAAAGATGGCCGCCTCCTGGCTGAGTTGACTTGGTCTGCTGCCCAAGCAGAGTTGCGCCCAGTCTGGGTCCTCTTTTCCAGCTGGGTAGGGTCAGACTGGCCGACGACGGAGCAGGCTCCGCGTGGTACTGTACACCAGAAGACTCCCTTACAGTTTAGACACCATCGTATTACATACACACTACTTTGTGAGTATATGATAGTACTTCAAGTTGGGGGCAAGTCACGTATGGCTGGACTGGTCGGTTACGTAAGGGAATTAATTAATGCCTATGTACCTGGGTGGGGATTGGTGCAAAGTTTCATCGCAATAATAGTGGTTACATAGGGATTACCTGCCTATTGGAACTGCTATGGGATTACCCACCCTTTGTTACCGAGTTACATTATCCTAGTTGTGTGTGGCCTGCTGCCAAATGTTTGAGCCATAGGACCAGACATTAGCTGTTGACTAATGTTGCCTTGGGTGTGGATTTATGTGTGAGAGTTGCATTTGCATATTGTGCAGGTGACCAGCTGTTTCAAACTTGAGGCTTTACTCAAAAAAACCTTTGCAGTGGATTTGAAACAAGGTAGATCTCAAATTCCACATTACGTATATTTTGGCAAATTTCTAGTTTCAAGTCCACCGCTATCGTTTCTGACCCATGAAACGCAGGTCAGGGACTCCTCCACGTAATACAGCTCAAAATCGACCTGTGCCACGAGACTTAATTGCCAATCTTGACCTAATTATTGTTCAGATCAATTTAATATTGGCTAAGGAACAATTGGTACATGCTCTGTGTAGATATGCTACAACCACTTAGGTGGATTTTTAATATGTACATGCCAGCAGCTGTGTAAAATATTGTCAGTAACCAGCATTACCATGCAAGCATTGCATTCGAAAATCTATTCAGATCTCCATTATGTTTATACAGAGATAGTACGGGATGAGAAATGTGCTCATTCACTCCCTCCACTTGCATCTGAAGCATACTTGAACTGAATGAACTAATTTGATTTGAGATGAAACTCTGCAATTATTATTAATCATTAAATTCATGCTACATAAATTTTTTGTCCAAAATACTCAAGATGAAATGCTTTATCAAATAAAAAGTACAATGTACAGGCCTTACACTAAGTGCCATTGTATGAGAGTAAACTAGAGTTTTGCTCCATTACAACTTCTGAGCAGCATGTTTCTTTTATTATGTACAATATAGGTATCTTGCCAGTAGTCCATGTTGATGTAGATAAAAGTAGGGGATCATGTGCAGTGCTCATGCTCCAACTAATTAGGTTCAAGATACTTTCTGACTCTTCCAAATGTGTTGTCATTATGAAACTATGAGTGTGCACTAAGCATGAAAATTGCTTATTGAGAGAGGCTGTTGTAATGCAAGTGTACTTTTTATTTTCAACAGAAAATCATTTTTGACTACTACACCATAGCCTATTTATCTCACATATTAATAACATATGCGATCACTGAACTGAATGCATTAAATGAATTAACATTTGAGTTTGTAAGTGACGTACTTTATCTATGGCCCCTTTGTTAAATGGTTCACTGTCCTAACTGCGGCATGAAAATCTAATTCAGCTTCACTATATATAACTTGCGACCACACTTGCTTCACATGCCCACTTGTCTGACAAATGAATATCTGTTTACTCAAAGGTCTGCACTCCCATGCAGCCTAGCCTTCGCCTGCCCCCTTTTTTTTTGCTGTTTATCAGGTGACGCAGGTCCAATCCAAACGGCCCATCTGAACTTTTGCTCCTGCAATCATGCAGAGCATGATCTTCCCCCACCCCAGATCCCACAAAAAGAGCACTGCATTTGGCCTGGAGCCAGTGACCTTATGGTCGCTGTTTTTCCTGTTGTTGTAAGAGTAACTGGAATTAGCTCCTTTCTTGCTTATTGCCAATTTATTTCAGTGCCTAGCGTTGAATATTCAGCTATACATTTGTGTTGGCTCAAAGGTGGTATATCTATTTGCCTGCACATTAATTGTGAAAGTGTGGATTTAGGGCAGGAATAATGGAATGGGGATTTCCACTTGTGATAAATCTTACATTGTAATTTTAATTATGCACTTTAGAAGTGCAAATCAAATTTTTAAAATGAGAAATGATACGCATAAAAGTGGCAACATTACACTGAGGGCCTTTTGCATATTTATTAGTATGCTAATGGATTGATTTTGCATTACAAAAACTATTGTGTAATGACATTAGATTAGTCAGCCAGATTTCATTGTTGGTGGCCTAGATAACAGTGTATTTAATTCATTTTACTGTCATAATGACACTAGTGGCAAGGATTCCAGTTTCTAAGGTCTGAAGCTTCAAATGTGGTGTGTCTCGGGTGATCATGGTACTGGTCTAGAACATTTGTATAACCTATCTAATGGTAGAAGTTTCATGATTTAAATCAAATCAGTGATAACATTTTCATTGATCCTAATTCATACTTCCTCTAACATGATGAGAACTGACTTAAGATTAAGACGAGAAATATGTTCCCTTCCCAGAAACATTGATAAGGTGTGTCTTGCTAAATCTGGACATACAATTATTGTGTCTGGTCAAAGACTTATTGCGACATTAGTTGCTGCAAATATTTATGCTGCCAGTGTAGCAACAAGTTGTTTCTCCCTTGTGACTTCTCAGTATTGATGTACTCGCTATAGATTAGTACTAAGCATGTTTCTTCATAATCATAATAAACTTAACCTCTCGCTTTTATTTCAGAGTTTCGCAAACTCTCAACTATCCTTAAACAAAGCTCTCAAGACAGAATAAATGGAAGGCTACGTGTCTGATGGGAGCAGCAGTGAGAGCGACACTACCCCTGGCTGCAACTCCCTGGACTTCTCATACTTAATGCTGGACACTGCCACTCTTGCCTTGAATCTGGACAGCTCGAGCCCTGAACAAGCTGAAAAAGTCGAGAGTCTCCTTTTGTACCACAACCAACTGACAGCCCTCCCTGACAACATTGTAACATTCCGCAACCTCCGCATGCTCGACATCAGTACCAATCAGCTGACTTCTCTACCTGAATCGCTTTCAATGTGTCATGGCCTCACCTCTTTGATTGCTAGAAGCAACAGTTTGGAAGATGATTCATTCCCAAAATCCTTCTGTACCTTATCTTCACTCAGAGAACTCAACCTAAGTGGGAATGCCCTTACCACAGTACCACCATGTGTGTTCCAGCTCACTGAGCTGAGGTACCTGTACATTGGGAGTAACCGGATTGTGGAGATTGGAAAGGACATTGGACGCATGAAAAAGTGGGTTTTTTTCAAGGAGGTGGGAAAATACTAACTTAATTGCTGAGCAAACAACTGGCAAATAGAGATAACTGATATTGAGTCAACATAAGATTTGGTGAAACTTCTTGTCATAATGGGTGCCTTAAGCCCTGAAATAACAACAGATTAACGAAAGATAATAAATGACCTGTGTCATTAAGACCTTCATATGATGACGTGGGCACAGGATTACTACAGCTGCAGGGTGATAAAAAAGAGCAGCATCCTTGTTAGAAGTAATTGCACTGATCATTGCTGCAGACATTTTTGATACAGTGGGTAGCTAATGTTGGCAGGAACATGCTGTACATTGAAGAAAATTGGAAGTAACTTCAGGAGAATTTTAACTTCTTTGTAAACTTGCATTATCGTATCAGTTCCGTTTCACTTTGAGTGCTTTATCTGATCAGGGTTCAAATGTGACTCATGGGTTTGTCGAGTGCAGCAGTATTGTTTTCAACTAGCATTAAGTAAACATTGTAAGTTGTGAATTTTAAAATGATGCATAGGTGTGGCTTTGTAAACCAAAACTTTTAAATGTAGAAATCATTGGTTTTCATTTTGCTTAAGAAGACTCTATTGTTTTAATTTTATTGCTGAAGATTCCAATCGATAGATAATATTCAACGACTGGCAAGTGAATTTCATCTAAGCTCTATGGTATTTTGCCTTATTTAGGCTCCAGGTGTTGTACTTGGGCGGCAACAGGCTGTCTCACATCCCATGGGAGATTGGCCTGCTGAAGGAGCTACGTGCCCTTGTACTGTGTGAAAATGTCCTTGAGAGTCTGCCATCCAGTGTTGCCAACATGACACAGCTCAAATCACTGCTTCTACACAAAAACAGCCTGACCACTCTTCCGCCTGAGATTGTTACCCTACAGAACCTCATGGAGGTTAGTATTTGAAATCCTGTGGCAAGCTTCATGATTTTAATGGGGAGGGGGGGAAGAGAGAGAGAGAGAGAGAGAGAGAGAGAGAGAGAGAGTTGCCTATAATTAACTTGGTGAAGGAGGAGACATCAGTCACATGGAGCAAGAGAGCAGATTTTAACAAAAAATTACTGGTAACATCGGCAAAATTGCTGACTGACCACATGGGAAAGTTTAGTTACTAATTGACTTGTGGAGATAGAGCACATTCAGAAGGCATTCTTGGTGGGACAACAGGGCTATATAGGGTTTTAGGTGCTTGGGTGTCCCTGACAGTCCCATAGCTTGATGTCAATTCGTTATGCAATCTCCCTTATTCTGTCTCTTAATATAAGTTTCTATACACAGCTGAGCTTGAGAGACAACCCACTGGTGGTGAGATTTGTGCGTGACATGACATATGACCCCCCAACCCTCCTGGAACTGGCGGCTCGTACTGTAAAAGTCAAGAACGTGCCTCATGACCCACACGAGTTGCCATCTAACCTTCAGGAGTACCTTGGATGTGCACTCAGCTGTGTCAATCCAAAATGCAAAGGTTAGTAGCTTTTGACTATATGCTCTGTAATACCTCAATAAGGCTGGTAAGAGCAAGGTAGAATATGTGTTAGAAATCACTTATCTTATGGGTATACTGGCTCCTGGGACAACATCTCTGTCTACATCTTTGGTACAAGAAATGAGTTTAAATGGCGATGAGCTAACTCATTCTTTGATATGCTTCGATAAAAGACACAGTCTGTCTTTTGCTTTGCAGGAGTCTACTTTGACAACCGTGTGGAGCACATCAAATTCGTGGACTTTTGTGGCAAATACCGTATTCCTCTGCTGCAGTATCTGTGCTCTCCACAATGCAGCAGCCGACCATTTGTGCCAGACTCAGACACATCAGATTCTGACAGCGATGAGAAGCTCAAGAAGGTCCTTCTGGGTTGAAATTAATGAAAAGGCTACCATTTTATATTTCAAATGTGATCATGCTGTCCTCTCATTCCAGGGCAATTGCCATTTTTATGATAGCGACAAGAAAAGGGCCTTAATTTACTTGAAATGTTATATACATATTATGGTGATTTGTTCCGTCTCTCTTTTCTGATTTTATTTTTTTGTTATATTTGTGATCTTCAATCGGTTCTGTTAACAAGCATTCTGTTCATATTGCCGTTGGTAAAATGTAGTTGGATCTTTTGTTATGAAGTGCCAAAGACTTGCCTTTCAATTACACAACTTATGTAAATGCTAATCTATATACCTGTATTTTCAGGTCCCTGCCATGTTATTAGTGAATTATCGTATGTTTATAATGTGAATCAAAAAAAAAGGTGCTAATTTTACTTGGCAAGAAGGTGAGAAAGTATGAATGTTTAGCCCATTATTGCCATGTTAGGAATTATGTGAGGACAATCTTGTACATTGATTTTATTACTTACTGGCTGCAAGTGTGAATCACTTCTTTTCCCCTGCGTTTGATGCCAAAGGTCTAGCGAGAGAATGCTTGCTTAGTTGGGTGATACATTGACCTTTCTAAATGCTTGTACGAAGAAAATTTTATAGTGGGCCCAGAAGAAAGGACCAATATATTTTATAACTGTTGAAATTGAAAAGTACAAATAAATTTTACATTTCGAATATCCCCAGTGTTGGCTTTAATTGGAACACAAGGCAGGCTAGTAGGAAATACCTCCTGACTACACATGCACCCATGAACTCCGACGGAGCTGGATATGTGTATACATCATACCAAATATATATATTATATATTTATATATATATATATATATATATATATATATATATATATATATATATATATATATATATATATATATATATATATATACATATATATATGTATATATATTTAATGGCATGATGTGATTGAAAGTCTTATTTTCATCACATTTGTCACATTAAATATTCATTGATGACATTTTGGAATATTGTGGCCAAGTCACCTGGGTGACCATGGTGACCCTGTTCTATGATATCTCAATATGTGTTAGAGCCGTTGGCTCTCAGGGGGGTGAAACACCACCGTATTTTCTCTATTATTTTCCATTTTTCTTTGAACTCTGGTGCAGGGAATCAAGGACATTGGGTAAGGATAGGGATTTTTGGGGAGGGGACAAGGGTGCAAGTGCGTTGTCATTATGTGTGGGTCATGTGCAGTCCCCCAAGAGGTTAGGTTGCCAGACACCTCCAAGGTGCAGGTCAGCGACCGTCACCGATGCAAGTGAAAGGGAGCTCCTAGGCGGGGATCGAACCTGGAACTTTTCACTCAGCAAGCCAAGAGGTTACCATCTCAGCAACCACACCTCCCCCATGATGTCTCAATATAGTCACTGGAAATGTCAAAGTAGTTGCTCCATTTTCTTGCCACCTTGTGGTAGAAGGAAGAGTCCCATCATCCAAGATCTTCCCCTTAGCTGACTTGACCTGATGGTCACTCACATGAAGTTGACCCCAAAGGTGTGACTTCACTTTCGAGAACAGGTAAAAGTCAGATTGGGAGAATAGGATTGGTGTGGAAGTAGATGGAAAGAACAACTCTTCAGAGCAGCCACTGCAATCGGGCAGCTGAGAGCTGGAAAGTTGTCTTACAGGAGGACACTTCGCAGTTTTCCATGTCACTTGCGCTTGATGGCCCCGTAACTTATGTAGGAGCAAGGTTTAGTAATCCTCTGATGGTAATCTTGTTTTCCAAAAAATCCAATTGCAGGACTCTATATGTTCCTCCAGAAAACTGTGACCCTGACCCTTATTGTCCTCGACTTCTACTCCCTGAACTTCTCTGAAGAATGGAGTCTTAATGTTTCCACAGCTTTCATTCACCTTCAGTCTTGATGTGTTCATGGGAAACTTCAAATTCATTCTGAGTAACCATGCGAATGTAAAACCTGCCCAGATGGGCATTTAGCAGGTCCAAGTTCGGTGTGATATCGCCTGAGAAATTTCCTTCTGCTCTGGGTCCAAGAAAGTGGCACCTGCAGGTTCAAGTGGTCATGTAGGATGGTGTGAACTGAATAGGTTCAGATGCCCACTGCTTGGAAATGCACCTGACCATAAATGTGCTGCTTCCCATGACCAGTTCCTCCACTCTATCCACATGTTTAGCTTGATGGAGAGTCCTGGCCTTCCTGAGTGGGGGGGCGTTTTCTACAATGTTAGTGCTCAAACGGCCTTCGAACAGGCTGGTTAGTGAGAACATGTCTGTTGTTCCATGAACTCGACTGTTTACTTTGTACGTCAACAACCTGCCAGTTCACAACTTCACAACTGGCCAACAACAATCCATCTTCCAGGCTGTCTTGGCCTTTTTTGAGCAGGGTAGTGCACCTTTTGACAATGATGTAAGATAATGCATTGCCAAGGGAGACGGAGTGGCGCCGCGGTAACGCGCGCGCCCACGGAAGTTAAGGTCCCGGGTTCGATCCCCACCTGGGGTTCCCACCTTCTTTCGTGCAGAGTTGGGCCATCTCTGGCTTCGTTTCGGGTGGCAATTTCCGATAGACTAAGCCACCCGGGGGAGTTCACAAAATGACCAATTAACGACAGCGCACATGCACTTTGCACATCCCCTCCTAACGACCCGTGAAACACACTAAATACTTTCAGTATACTAGTTTCACCACAGATGGTGGTAGCCCACCCCCCTAAACGAGCCTCAGGCTCGAGCACGGGGTATCAATATATATATAAAAAAAAAGATAATGCATTGCCAGGAATGTCCTCAAAGATGTCCTTGGCACCAGATATTTCATGAGTCATGACCATGCTATGCATGATGTTAGCCATCTTCACAAAATTCCGTGCACTTCTTCATGTTCTCATTTGTTTCTGAACCGGATGATTGTGACAGGATTTGAAATAGATGGTCATGGGGTGTAAGGGCATCCCAATTTAATGGTGTTAACAGATTTTTGCATTTGTCACTCCTCCAATGAAAGGTCACAACCGTATAAAACACATTGCATAATTTACAGCATTTTGTACAGTTGAAGCTACGTTTCAGAAAAGAGGTACTTGTCTGGGAGGTGTAAACTACTGCTATTCAGAGGGTAAATCTGCCAATGAGCAAGTGGTATGAATCGTGGCATGAGGGAGGTTGATCACATTGTACTGCCTTTTCAGTTACTCTGGCTCATTCTCTGTTAGACTATCAGTTACGCATTTCCCTTTTCTCATGCATGCTTTTGGGTGACGAATATGTCAAAGCCCTTTGATCTTATATTATGGGGCTAGGAGGCCAAGCTTTCTTGGTGATTCAGGATGTCTCTATAGTACTGTCAATCGACCTCAACTATGCAGTAGTCATGGAAGTCAGCTGACCATACAGAATGGATGCACAGTACTATTTCTATTGCTGTTTTGGACCCTCAGTATCATTTTCATCGATGTATGAGTGTGGTACTATTTATGGCCACTCACATGTTTGGTAGTAAATGTAATTAATATACAGTTTACTCCGGATATCAAGGACTTCAAGGGACTGAAGAAATCAGTATCCTATAACCGAGGTCTCCTATATCCATATCACACAGCTGGGTTTTTGAAAGCAGCATATTTTCCCACCACAGCTATAACCGATCATTTCTTGGCCCCGGGGGCCAAGAAATGATCGGTTATAGCTGTGGTGCATGAAAAATGAGTTTGCTATATCCGAGTAAAAACGCACAAGCCTTATGGAAAGATGCCAGGGGCAGCCTTTCGAGTTGGCTATAACCAAGGCTCTTATATCCAGAGTCAACTCTATATGGATCAACCACATGTTCTGGATTTACCATTGATCAGGCAAACTGGCCCTACCTAAATGCACTTTCTATTAGGATGTTGCATCAGTATCTTATTGTACACTTCGTCCTACATCTATCTTGATGTTATAGTACATTACAAGGGGATTAAATATGAATGGGACTGATTTTTTTCTGAACAAACCTGCTCAACAAACGAACAACTTTGAGAAAGTGGACTAAACTCCTCTCTTCTGTACACTATGGGTGGGATCCGGCTCAGTCTTGTCTGGGATTTCCAGGAGAGATGACCACGCAGAAAGTGTCGTGGAGTTTGGAACAACGCATTGCCATCAAATGGTTCAATAGGAAAAGCATCAATCCATTAAACATTTGACAGGCAGTCAAAAAACAGTATGCAGAAGAGTATCTCTCTCGAACCTGCATGTTTCAGAGGGGGAAGTGGGAGAGTGGAGAATGAACTGCACAATTGTCCACCACAAACTTACATCACTCCAGAAAACATTGACTGTGTTAATGAGCTTATTTGGGAGGACAGGTGCACCACTGTACAAGAACTTGCTACAGCTTTAAAGGTCAGAGTTGGTAGTGTAGAGGCCATCATGAAAATCCATCTGAAATAGAGGAAGGAAGGCCCGTTGGGTTCCACACATGTTGCCCAATGACAACAAAATAGGTGGCCAATTTCAATATTAATGTGGGACCTCCTGCAACACCCACCCTATAGGCCAGATATGGCCCCAAGTGATATCATCTGGTTTGGAAGAATTGAATCAGTTACACCAGGAATGCAGTTTGAAGACAACAATGCTGTGATGACTAGTGTTCGAGAATGGATATACGCGCAACCCAACAAAAAATGTGTAGAAGCCGGTTGGGAGTTCTTTTGAGGGTGGCACATATAAGTCAATGTGTAATAAGGAATGCTCTTTAAAAAATCAGTCCTGCTCATATTTTTGAACCACCTTGTATCTGGCTGCTTCACATTGCAAGAAAGAAGTCCTGGCAGTAATCAACAGCATGAGGACCACTTATTAAAATTGAAGCAAATTAAATTAATTAGTAACATTGTGCCAATGGTACTTAGGGCCTGTAGTATGAGTACAAGTTAAGGAGAAAATCTTTGATTATTATTATTACAGTAAAATCTCGTTTTAGCGAATACCAATAGTATGAAATTTCAATAGAACGCAATAAAAATAAAATTTTGGTTGGCCAGCCGTAAGAGCAATGTATTTGCAATCCCGTTATTACGAAATGCGTTACTACGAAATTTTCAGTACAATGAATACGAAAGGTGGATCCACGGCTAGTATTGACCCCGATATAACGAAATATGCAGTAGTGCAATGCTCCGCCACATGTGTTCCAGCACTGTCTAGCGATAAGCGAGTGTGTGGCCGTGCGTAACACCGTCTACAATCGTGAAATGTTGGGGTAGAAGTTGCATTAAGGGGTCAGCAGTGTCTGTTTTGGGGAGTGACCAGGACGGTGAAGACTCAGATGACCCTGACAACCTGTCTGTGTGGAGGTCCGACGCTGAAAACACCAGCGTGCCAGAAGAAGTTACCGTTCACGATTTTGTAGCCGCAGATGACGACGTACAGGTGTGCCAGGAGTTGACAGATTCGGTCATGTATGGGGGGAAATAAAAATAACCAATCTCGATTTAACGAAATTCCGTTATTACGAAAAGATTTGCTCGGTCCTGCGGGCTTCGTTGTAACAAGATTTTACTGTATATACTACTACTTCTGCTACTTAATAATAATAATAATAATAATAATAATAATAATAATAATAATAATAATAATAATAATAATAATAATAAACTCTGGAGAAAACTCGTTTCATAGAGGCCTACCCTTCTGTGGATCATGGAGAGATTCAATTCCAATTTCACCAACAACCACAAACATTCCATCACTTCACATTTTTGACAGGAGCTGGAAAAAAAATCTGCGGCTTCCAATATGTTTCTGGACCACTTGGTATTCCTGTTGTACACAAGATTGGCAAATTATACTGCGTCTGTTATAAACAGGGGGGTTGAAAGGTTCTTGTGGAGATCAGAAAAATAATCCAGAATCTGAAAATGCTGCTAAGGTTTATTACAATTACAAACAATTGATTGCATTAGCTTTTTCCTGATCTCCACAACTGAATCATTTGGAGACCAACATTGTAATTACAACTGCCTTGGATTTATTTAAAACAAGTAAGACTATAAATTCTGTTTGGTCAGGCCATGTACTTCCACAAGCTAAAAAGAATTAATGCACATCAATTACAGTACTTAAAAAGCACACATGCTTATTAATTTTTTAACCTCTTTGGAGAAGGGGCCATGGTGGGGGCATGATGTATGGCTCGAAGGTGTGGGTGCGAAAAGGTGCTACTGTACACACATTAACTTCACACGTGTAGATAACTGGATCCAGGAATTTCATTCAGGAGGGGGGTAGCACTCGCTTCAGTGGTATACATACTAAAACAGGAATTCGGGGTGGCACATACAGTCAGGCCTAGAAACCCCTCCCACACGCACACATTGATTTCAGAAGGAAGGGGCCCCAGCCTGTTAAACCAACTCTTCATGGAAAGTCCTCCCCAACAATTTTGTTCAACAAATGTTTTAGAAACTGAACTGGACAACAACCCCAACCACCACATGCCTCACATGATGAATTGAGGCCAAGAGAGCTCCCCCCACTGGTATGATTATAATTCAACCCCTGACTGGAACCTACACTTGCAGGTGATATTTCCCCAAGTACACATGATAGGTAGCAAAGGAAAATAAAAATAGTGAAGATCCTCACCAAAGCACATTGCAGCAATGGCATCAACTCAAGAACTCCCACTATATTAAAAAATAATAGCATACCCTCTGAGCATACTCTGAGAGGATTACATTCTTTGAAAAAACACCTCTTCCCCCAACCCCTCCCTAATAAAAGATTGATGAAGTGGCAGGTACTGGAAAGGAGGGAAGAGGATTTTTTCCCCGTGATAAATTCCTTCTCCCACACACTGCAAGCCGTACACCAGACCTGCACATATTTTCTTCAGCTGGTTTATTTTAGCCCTACATTAATGTAGTGAGGTTTACTTACAGTACTATACTACAACTGTACAAGACAGAGGGGAATGGGAGGTATAGGGAAGAGGACCTACACTTAAAAATTTGGGTTGAATGACGTGTGGTTATGAAAACTCCCTTCTCCAGTTCGTTTCCTGTACTCGAAAAGGCAAAGTTTGATTGGTTTTCGAAGGAAGAAAAAAAAAACGAGGAGGTACAGGGTTATAGCACACAATGAGCTTCGCTCTCATATACACACTTTTTTTTTTTGTTATCTGTACAATTAATTCTATTCGCATTTCGTACTCTCCCGTGCAGCCTCTTACACTACTGGTGCTTAATTGATTAGGGAGATACGTCTGAATTTGTGGTACGGTTTAGGGGAAGAGCGCCAGGGAAAGTGATGAGGGGTTCTTTTGCATTCGCGAGCAATATACCAAAGCCAAGCGAACGTACGTGATAGTTTACACAGTGAATTTTCTCATATCCGTCTTCGTTGCCCACCCGCCTTTTCAGCCTTCACTCTGCCTTCCTCAAGAAACCAGGTGCCATATCCTATAAATTTTTTTTCGTCACAAGCAACTACTATTTACTATCGTTTCTCCTCAAGTATTTACAATTAGCGAGAATGGGAACCCAGGACGGTTGTGCTGCATCCTGGAATGTGTTTTGTCATGTTGAAACCCCTCCTTCTGTATTACACAAGCAGCAGATTATTCGACAATGTTGGATATCCACCAACACTCTCTCTTAATTTGCTTTTTGTACAGAGCCATCGGCAGCTTCAATACGAGAAGCAAGCCCTCTTCTAAATAAAGGAGAAATTTCCAGCACTGCCTCTCTCCTTTCCTCAACCCAAATAAAGAAAACACACCTGAAGGTGCCCAATGACTGTCACAGGAGTGGGATGAGCAGGATCCAAAGAAAACAAAATACATAAACCATGCGTGTCTTGTTATATCCACAACCCTAGGCTAAAAACCATGTCTGAACTAGTGGTCAGCAATAATAGTAATCATAAACACCGACAACTTTCACTTCAAGACAACCCAATTTTCAAAAACCTGCACATAACTCATCTGCGCCCTCAAATTCCCTAGTCCCTGTGGTCATATTGACATGTCGCTTCTGTATTCAAGAAATGAACAAAGTCAGGATGATGGCAGGTACGGAGTCAAGGATGTGTTTAAATTACAATTGGGTATGGTTGATGTCCTCCTTACTTAAGAGATGACAAGTCATACACCAGTAACTGTTTTCACATGTGGTCTGGGAATTACTGCTGCTGATATAACAGTATGGATACCACTGTTACCTCTAAGTAAGCAGGCCGTCAACTTTACATCTCTCTCAAGCACCAGTTTCTCAAAATTCTAGTTGAAAACGCCCAACAAATATGTCACAATAATTTTGGGGGAGGTTGACAGCAAAGAAGGTCGAATGTCACTTTTCCGGGGAAATGGAGGTAATGCCACTTTCTGAGAGTTCAGGGCATTCACCTTCATCTGGTCATGTGAATTCCCGAAAAAGGCCAATGGAGCATTCTACAACGCAAAGCTCAGCAACAATGATGCAAAAGGTCACAGATATATTAGGCAGAACATTTCATACAAGGGGCTAATCACTGCATTTGGAAGTGTATGCCTAATTACAAATAATAATCAATCAACCTGAGGCATGTCTGCCTGTGATCACACACCATTTTGTTGTTGTGCTTGGTGGTGATGGTGACAGGCATTTTAGCACTCAAGGTGCTTGTCACCATCGGACCCAGCCAGAAAAGTGTACCATTGACTGTGCAAGTGGGTAACCCCTCAATTATGCTGACATGTCACTGACCTTTGTCATACTTACAGTCAACCACCCCCTTGTTTTCCTTCCCTTACACACGATTGAGTGATACACTCACCCTGAATAAAAAGTTCGGTGTGACCAAAACCTGTGACAAGACAGCCACAAAATTGTCAGAACAATTAAAAATTCACATACAATTTTCAAGTAAATTAAGTGAAACCAAACACAGGCAGGTACATCAGAGACTGATTGGGATTATTGCATGGGATAAAATGACGAATGGGTGACCCACATTGCCCATACTTTGATCAAAAAAAAATAAAAAAATAAGCACCCACACTCACATATTGATACACACTAAACATGTAGGGAAGGAAATTGCAGGTCACGATAGTAAATAGGAATATTCTGGGCACACAAATTAAAGGGGGGGGGGGGGTGGTAGCAGAGTGTGTGCCATTCACTAAACTTTGTCTGGCAGAGAACAACTGGCTGCATCACTGTACAGTACGGAGGATTTTACACTGACGACTCTTGGGCTTCTTTGTTCCTGATGGCTGTCACTTTACAGGTCACCTCTTCAGAGGGTAAATGGAGTGGGTAAGGAAAAAGGATTGATTACAACAATGAGTGAATAGGCAAATATGGATTCCACCTATTCTCATCAGCTGACTTTGTAAAAGCACCTCCAGCTTTTCACCACAGCATTTATTAAACAAGTGGGAGTGAACTGAGGGTTGGCCAAAAGAGAAGATGGGGTTTAGGACATGGAGGCAAGTACATATTTCAAATTTTTAAAAAAGGTGGGCAATCCCTTCTGGCAATGCTGGGTGGTGGCCAATTTTCTTCTTTTTTTTCGCGTTTTCTTATTTTTCTTTTTTTCCCTAAGATGAAGAAGACGTTGCAGGTATGGGTGGGGGGTGATGGTTATTCTTCCATCAAGCAGTCCCAGTAGAAGTGGAGGCAGAAGATATGGGTGGCTGCGACCCAGGATCTGAGACGCCTGCTGATGAACTGGACTCTCCTCCAGTTCCAGTGCTTATGGTGGCACTAGTTGACCCTCCCCCTCCTGCATCAGTCCTGGGGCCTGGTATCAGGACAGGATTCAGGCCAGGTTGGATCGTCAACTCTGAAAAAATATTGGGAAGTAGGGGATGGGAGGTATTGAGGGTATGGGGAAAGGAAAGAAAAGCAAGAAAAAGACTCCCAAGACCCACAGACTTGCACTCTCTCCTACATTTCTTTTTTGACACTACAGTGAACCCATTTCCCTACTTCTTACTACACTAGCATATAAGCAGTTCATGCCATGTATATCCAAGAAGAAAATCGTCCCTGTATTTCTTATCAGATTTGCGCTTTTAAGCCCTAAAGTCCCAATGTGCATGGACAGTGTGTTCCAATATTTGGGTCCTTTCAATTATCGGAAATTTTTCCTGAAGTTGTTACTTTTGTATAGCATTTTGCACGCCGATTGAGGTGCCAAATAGTTGTTAGTATTCAACCACACCTGAAAATAATTGGGCACCTTGATGCAAAATGCTACACAAAAAGAACAACTATGGGCAAAATTTGCAATAACTAAAAGAACCTGGATACTTGGAACACACTGTACGGTTTCATGCAACATCAGCATGAAATATGACCCCCAACCACCCACACTGCCCAAAAGGTCAAGGCTATGGTCTAATCACCAAAACCATTAAAATCCTTGTTGTCTGTTAAGTACTTTGTAAACTATTCCTCCCTATTTCATCTTGGCCTTCGCAACTCTGCAGGTGGCTATTTTCAGAATGACAATTAATACATGCCCAATTTTTATCTGCAATACTTTGTTCAAGACACAGCAGAAAATCCCGGTTAAATTTTAATAACTATGTTAAATTTATAATATTTCAATCATATTGTAATTATTTAAAATAGCTAGTCGGTACACCTCTACCCTCAACAATGTACATTCTGTTAATTATCCACTTCTGGTTACCAAGTTCACAATGCCAAATGAATGTCAATAATCACTTGTTCTGAGGTCAACCAAGATGTAACTCATGGCATTTATGCTTCACTAGTCCTCCAAGTCATCACTAAAAAAACAATGCCCTTGGTTCTTTGCCAGGTTTATCCTTGTCCTCAGAAAATATAATTTCCCCTTTCTATGCATTCACAATTTTCTTATGGTGGGACTTGGAAGACAAAAATGATACAAGTATCATTTTTGTCTTCCAAGTCCAGGTCTGGATAATGGAAAAGAAGTGGCGCAAGAGTCTGGACAGGGACACACTATGGGTGGATTGCGAAGACACAGTTTAACCACAGCTCAATTAGATCGTGGTTTAAACCGGGTTTCCGCTTGCGAAGGCAAGGTTCAGCCCTGAGACGGGGTTTAAACCGTGCCCTAACTCAAGACCATCTTCGGGGGTGGTTTAAACCTGGTTCAGACGGCTAGGGCTCGATTATGACCGTGGTCTTAGCCTTCGGCAGCAATTGAAGCATTGACAGCCCCGCCATCGTGCACCTCAACGTATATGCTACAGGATATGTCTAACCCCAATTGAGTAGTGGTGCGACGGTGAGTTTCGGAAGCGATTTCGATTTTGAAAGACAGATCTGTGTTGCATGGCTAGTGTGACTTCTGTCTCCCGACCTGGGTCATGCTCATATGTAAGGACAAGGACTATGCTCCAGGTCCTCCTAACACTCAGATTTAGGGCGACAATTCCTTTCACCTAAGTTTGTCACTGCTGACATGTTTGATGTGCACGAAGGAACAGATTTTTGCGTTGTGCAGGGGTTGAGCAAGGAGCTGGCAAAAAGAAAGGCCCAATTTATCAAATTCCAGATGGACCCAGCGAAAATGGCATGTTGAAGGAAAAGTTCGCAGACCTGTCAACGGGCAGGTCCTCCACTCCAGGAACTTAACCCCCCAAATGGCAGGGATTGACTGGATATCTCTATATTCGCAGGCACAAAGTCAGTTTCCCCATGCCGAGCACCTGATTTTCTAAATAAGCACCGGATTTTGTCATCCAGGTGACAGCACACTCACGCACCGCATTCATTGTTGAGGCTTCTAAATTCGATACCTCCTCTCGTTCTATTTACTTTGGCGTGGACTTGTCCTCCTGTGGGAAGTTTGGCCGTCCCGTCCCCCATGCGTGTCCACACATGACCTCCAATCACCCACCGCTATCCCTTTTCTTAGGCCTGAATCGCGCCTCTCTGGAGAGAAAAAAGCATTGTTGCCAAACTGACAACATTGCTGAGCTGCGGTCCCGCTAAACCCAGTCTGAACCCCGTCTCCGCAAGGGAGTTCAGGACGTAGCCTAAACCTGGTCTAGTGGAACCTGGTTTAAACCACGGTTTGGGGCCATGTCTTCGCAATCCACTCTATAACTTCTTTTTCATACATAGGCAGCTATAAGTGGATCTATGTAAGAACACAAATCCACAGGCATGAAATACAATTTGAAGATCTCAGGGGAAAAACGATCAAGGTCCACTTCGGGTGAAACTGAGATATTCCAATTTTAAATTTCAAAGGCCCATAAGGTTCCATGGTAAATCCCAATTTTGGGGCCTTCCATAGTGACCTATGATCATTACTCCACAACCATGACCAAACCATCATATTCTACGCTACTGAAAGTACCTTCCGAGATATGTAACTAATATTTGATAAAAAGTGGACCTTGATCGTTCTTCTCCCGAGGCCTTCATTTGTGTTCAGGAGTATTAGTAAGCACATTTTGTCTAGTAATAATAATTCCCATGACAGGTAGGCAGACAACAGCCAAGGATTTAGCTCTGGAATGTTGTTTACTGAACAAAATGTGCTTACAAGTGGGAAAAGGAATAGTATTTCCGTGCCACTGTACTCTCACATATTTGGCTGCACATTTGGTTGCTATCATACATGAATCCAGATATGCTGAACTTGCACATTCATGAACACGAAAAAAATATCTCTTTAGTTTGCAGTCAAGTGGGTTTCACTGTACTGTCAAAGATTGCCACCTTTTGGGCTTCTGAACACAAATTGACGAAATCACAAATCTCTTCTCACAAGAAAGCCGATTACAGCACTTGTGCTTGGTGTAAAAATGTTTGTGTTACAACAATGTCCAAAAGACGACTTCATAAAAACATGTACGCCACATATACACCCAGAACCATGCATTCCACATGCGCTCTCAAGCATCCCTGCTTCCCATTTATCTATTTATCTTTGCAGATGAAAATAGGCGCGCATAACATGTTATGTTATTAATTAATCCATAATGAGACTTTATTTATTTGTTGGTTAAATCATTTGGTACACGTCACAAAAGCTGGTTACATGCAAAACAATTGTGAACAACAAATCAAGTGTAGCTAGAAAAATACAGCCGACACATTTTCCTCCCAATGTTCTTTATTTAGTGACTTTGAATCAGCTCTAATAAGTGAATTGCTTGAGAAGAGAAAATAAATTACATGCTGACAAAAATATTTATTGTGTCTTCTATATACATGGTGTGTTCAGATGAAACAAAGTGAGGCAATATCTCAGGAGCTATTTGTCTCAGCTGAGTGCCAGTGGTATCTCTGAGTAGGCACTTGCATGACTAATTTTCATGCAGAGTAATTAGTAGTCAGTATGCATGTAGTGGGAAGGAGAGCATTTTATGCAAGTCTCCCAGGGCTATGGATTCGTCCAAGCAGGTGCAATTATTCACCATCATCCTTTTTCCTCGTCAAGGAAGGAACTTCGCCAGTGGACATTGTCCATTGGATGCCAAGGGCATATGGGAAATCCTGCTTCAACCACACCTTGGAGGACAGATTTGTGCAGAAATCAAACAAGGAAATGTTGTCTCCAAAGGTCCTCCAGGCACACACGTCTGGACAAAAATTCCCGAAACCTTTTGAAGAGAGTCTTGTGGTTGAAACAGACATTCCCATGGACCTTCTGCATCCAAGGGACAATGTCCACTGGTGAAGTTCCTTCCTTGACGAGGAAAAGGGATGATGGTGAATTGTGTCTGCTTGGACGAATCCATAGCCCTGGGAGACTTGCATAAAATGTTCCCCTGTCCACTACATGCATACTGACTACTAACTACTCAGCATGAAAATTAGATATGAAAGGGCCTAGTCAGAGATACCACTAGCACTCAGCTGAGACAAATAGCTCCTGAGATATTGCCTCACTTTATGTTTCATTTGAACAGACATTAGTATGGCACATAACCACCGTGAGTGCCCATTAGAGACAACTATCAAATTATTCAAATACCCTAGTCCCCTAGTCTTTTGCTGACCATGCGTCTTGACCAGTCTTTTTTTTCAAAGAAATTAAAGGTTGAAAAAAAAGGCTGTGGGAAAACTTAAAAGCTGTACAAATAGCCGTAACGTATAGAAAGCAAGAGGGGGAAAACTTCTACTCACAGTTAAATATCTATCTGTGAATGAATTATGCTGCAAATACATATATCAGGTTTGCATCAATCTTCCCACAAGACCACACACCTAAACACACACTCATACACACTTTTGTTATAATAATGCGTCACATGTAGAAGCAGACAAAAATTAGAAAAATGCAACTTTCCCTGAAGCCAAAATGAAACAAAATCTTCTTTAAAATAACAAACATCGGCCACATACCAAACAGAGGTAAGTTTTAAACCCATTTACCCGAAGTGTTTAAGTGTGCAGAAACAATAAAACAACAAGAAATAAGGTAAAATAACTGAAGCACCACATCCCACCCCAAGCCTTCACACCATTACATCATGTTCTTCTAAATCCTTACCATGATCGGTAAAGTTGAAAAGTGGGGGAAGCTCCCTTCCATTCGGTAACCTGGTGTTTGGTTCCCTTAGTTCATTGAAGAACCCATGGGCGCACGCTTCCAGCGGCGCAATTCGTGATGAAGGTGTATACTCCAATAAGCGGGAAACCAGATCTATGGCCTCAGGAGGGGTGCGGGTCCTGAACACCTGATCATCCAATGAAAAAAAGAGTTCTATGAACCAAATCCTATTGGGTAGTTTTCTCTCTTCTGCAGCCAAACCCAACAAGAAAATCATCTGGATATTATCTTCCAGGACAGGGCAAAAGTGCCATACATTTTGAAACACATCCACAAATATGCCATCTTAATACTTGAAGGATGGGCATAACAAATGCTGATATACTTCTAAAACAATTATTATGGCAGACATAAATATTTCCAACACACAGTAAAACGTTTTCTGTGTGGCTCTTTCAGTTCTACTGACATTAGAAAAAAAAAATCAATTATATAAGTACAAACCAGGAATAAGCCCAACAAATTTTGCAGACAGCAGCATTAATCGCTCCTTGAGAAAGAAAATTCCACACATAAGAATCACTAACCTCAATTTCCCAATTCTGCCTGTAAACCTTGTCAACATATCCCACCCAAAAATGAGATCCACTGGCATGTTTTAGTTGCAAATATCATTAACCGTCAGTAACTGCACAGTTATGGGGAAACTCCCCTTGCTGGCCAGGTCCTGCCAGGCCTGCCGCACATGCATTGTTAAGGGGGTGGCCATAAGAAGTTCAGGCAGTCAGCTTGTTTTTTTTCCCCTCTGCCTGTGCTGTTTTATATTTCCCAGTCAAATAACACATGACCACTCTTGGGGAAGAGTCAGACACAGTTGCTGATGTAAGGTTCAAAAGATGAGGGGGAGCAGTCTTATTTCTACTGCTCTGCTTATTCATGCGGTACTGAAAGATTTACTTTCTGGTGTGATCCAAATGCCACATCAATGCTGGACAGCCTCAGCCACACACATCAATAGAAGGTAGCAGCCATTTACTTTTATTATTTGCCGAACTTGACCCGCCTCCAATCAGGCAAAAGTCCTTTAGGTGTTAAACCAATTACTAAGGGGGGTGGGGGGCGACAATACCTAGTTAAAATGATATATTCTCATTAAATGTAGATATCAAATGATAGATGATAGGATACTTAAAGGGACACTCCACTCAAAATACAAGTTGGCCCCCAAAAATCGGGCAAGAAAATACGATTCCAACGACACCAATAATGAATTTTTCCGATGAACGATGACCCCAGGGGAACCGGCTCATTACGCGTATTTTGGCGATACGGTTGTAACCGTATGCTACTGTTCCCGACACCCTCACCGCCTGGCGGCAGGAATGGGAAATGGAGTATGCTCAGCTCTGCCCGCGAATTCAAACCTGAACGTATTCGAACCGTATGCAGTGGTAATTTGAACCGTGAAATCCACCCTGGACTTTAAAATGTTTATTTACCATACAATTGACCATTTTTCTACCCTTCCTGACAGTCCCATGACACACTTGCGAAGCTGGCGCGCTAGTGTTGCCTAGCGCGCCTGGCGCGGCAGTTGTTTCTTGAGCACTCTATACTTCTCCGGTTTGCCGCGGGATGCTGTTGTATCGCCCTTCTCGTGTGTAGATATATGATTTTCCGTGTTACCGTTGGGTGTAGAAAAAAACCGATTGCACATTCGGAATCAGAATTTTTTCCCAGATTTTTGGGGGCCAACTTGTATTTTGAGTGGAATGTCCCTTTAAGTGGTTACCAAGAATATTAGTTGCTTATGTTAAGCTATGTGGACACATCCATTTTAACCCTTTGTCTCCCACAGCCATGTTAGTCGTATCATTATACGACCAAACAAACGATTATTTCAAAAATTCATTGGTATAACCCTGACGGAAATTTCTTTCACCATTGCCTTTGGTAACTTCTAGTTTCTATGTTCATGAGTATTCACGCCACTCGCGTGATATTTTTAATGGCACGTCATAGGCCAAGGGTATCATTCATTGTAACCAACGCTTACTGCACGAATTTAAATACACATAGCTCCCTGCCGCATATTTCCCGGTAAGTGGATGTGCAGATGAAAACCATTTTAAAAATTCCCAAAATTCTGCTACTTACTTTTCGCAGGGGAAAAAATCAGAACGATCTGTCAAGGGTAGGCAAATTCCCCCGGTGCCATTGCGGCCATGAAAGTGGCCTCACTCCTAATAGGGCAGGGGGACTGCTCCGAGCCCTATGCGGTGGCCGCTTGCCACCTGGTGGCTCACATTACCTCCTTTTAAACCGGACCTTTACGATTTTTTAAAAACGAACACTTAATGTTTTCATAATTCATCAGAGGGACTGGGCAATCATATAGAATTATCTTGAATTTTTTCAAGGGGTTGAAGCTGACTTTAAAAAACAGCGTAGATGTTGCAATATGAAGACATCACCTTCTCGTGCATAGCATGAGGCGGTATATGGCTCTCTCACCATACAACTCAGGTTTGTAGGTCTTGGACACTTCAGCCCCATCTTGTGCATGAATTGAGAGCGAATGCAATGGCGCCAGATCCAGTGATTTTCACCTAGGGAGCTATTTTAAATCCCCACCCAAACAATGCAGAGTACAGCAGGAGACAAAGGGTTAATGCATGTAAGGGGCTTGCAAAATCATTATGTTCAATGCGAATTGTGCCTATCAGAAATTTATTGCACTTCAAAGCTAGGGCAAATGAATTAATGTGGCCTAATATTAGTAGTAATTTTTTTGATAACCACTAAAAGTAACTATTCAGAACTGCTTAAAAATAATCAGCTAGTGCCAAATCATGCCCATTTCAACTGGAACACCCTGTATTCTTTACCAAATTGCTCAGATAAAACACCATGTTTACACATTTTTTCCAGCCATGTCAAGATAAAAAAGCACTGCAAATCTGCATGAACTGTGGTCATTGCAAAAATCCATATTAAGTTTGCTTATGTTATCTTTCTAATATTAGTTGAGTATTGAAAACTTTCATTCATAACGTCTTGAAACACTTTAAGTTGTGTAATTTGGAGACATAAAGTTGGCCTCTTACGTCAGAAATGGCATGGGTAGAGCAAAATGACAATGCTCTAGACCCCCACCAATTGTCAGGATTAGAAGCCTTATACAGTGAGCCGCCAAACAAGCACACTTCCATGGACATCGGCAATTAGCCAAGAACTTAGCTGGCTCAAAAGTATGGTTATACAAGGAGTAATATTCAGGACTCATCTCCAGTAATAAGCAATATTAGATAATAATAAACCCTAACCATACAATTTTAGTATATGTACCGCCGAAGCGAGTACAAACCCTAACTATACACAGTAAAAAGCCATAAGAATTATTTGCTTACCCCAGCCTTTTGTCAGATATATTGCCAAACAAAGTAGTCACCCCATCTACCCAGGGGCTATGAGGAACTGACTAGGGTAAGTTGGGGTAAGTGCGACCGGATTTTGATTTGGTGCTGTTTAAAGGCATGCTACTTCCTCAGTAATTAGCAAGTTAGAAAAAAGGTAATGGACAAAATATCTTACCTTATTGGCTTTCAAAGTGGCCTATTGCATAACATTCATCTATATGGGTCCTCCAAAAAATAATTAAAATATGCAGTTGGTGCAGTGTCGCACTTGCCCCGGGATATGGGGCAAGTGCGATTTTGGAATTCTCTCCCAGTAACAAACATTGTTCAGGTTGCATAGGACTAGTGCCACAAAGACACAAACCACATTATAGGCATCAGCGAAGGCATTATAGGCAGATTGCGCGCAACTGGTTGCTATGTCTATAGTAGACTGCCTCCTAATGTGTCAGGGTGGTGGTTTCTGGCAACGCCCCCTCTTGCCCCCCCACCTCTCCCCGCCACTGCCTACCTCCTCTACCCGAAGCTCTACCCCATAGCCCCAACCTCGTTGCCATGCTCGTTGCCCTACCTCTCGCTGCCTTCTACGTCACATCCCTCCGCCACGCTGACCTCTTAAGGACTACTGTGATGACAATTAAAATTGGAAATATTGATGACGTGAATTGTTGCGACACACATCTTAAAGAAAACCTTTAATTACAATTTGTACACATGGTTTCAAGCATCCGGCCTAGCTTCCGGCAAAGCATCCGGCGACTGATCCTGCGGATGTTCCGGTGAAAGTCACTCAGCCCCACTCCACCTCGACTCCTCCGTTACCCCCCATCGCAATCCAGGCACGCCATTGGCTGGGAGTGTTGGGTGGGGGGACTGCCAATTTAACCCGCCGGGGACTATAAACGCCGCTTACCCCAACTTACACTATTTGTCCCCTTTCCAATCACTTATCCATTATAACCCACTGTGGATTTTATACAGCTGGCAAAGCAACACTGCTATGTTAATCTACGGTGCATAGATTTCGCTGCTATCCTTGGAAAAAAAAAAAGTAACATTGCCATCCCTCACACAAGTTATACCACCTTAAACAATGTGGCGCACATAAACATTAAAAGTGCACACATGAGACAGTTCTGAGTGGGATACCGCTCTTGAAACCTTGAATATTTGTACCAAGGTTGACAATGACTTGTCACCAACAAGATGTTGCATGAAAATAGCAATGTAATGCAGAGGGTTCTAGAATTTGGTGAAAAAGCACCCAAGAGCCTGGAAATTATTGGTAAAAATAATTGGTTAATCAAGTAGTATTTTGCCTGAATAGTAAAACTCATTGGAATTCATACAGTAAATGTACAGTTTGAGTTATTGCAACAGGGTACTGATCATGAATTTTGCTCCAATCCATGTACACAAGCTGTCCAACCTGCATGAAAATTATGAGGCAACTTAAACACTGTCCTGGAAGCCATTCTTTTTTTGTGTGGAAAATATGAGTGATACATGTCGAGCTCAACATAATGGTCACAGAATAAATATTTAAAATAGCAGATTCATATTTTCTATTGCTGGATTCAGCTTAACTACCATTTCATGTCATGCGCACACAACCATGTACTCCTGCAACAATGAGGTTAACAAGTGCTTGCTAGAGTAGAGCCAAACATCTGCATGGAAGGCTTCACTCCCATGGATTAGTGAATCTGACTGTCATCCCTATTCCGGCCTCCAGTGCGGATAGGGACTTGAGTGGGCAAAAACTGAGCCTATCAGCTGCAATCATCAAGAAGAAAAAGAACAATCCATGTAGAGCCAGGTGTCAGCCCTGCAACCAAAATGTTGCCTTCTAATTTTTCTTTTCAGGCCTGTTTCACCCACTCGCAGGTAAAAACTTCTGACAAGTTTTGCACTGCACAAAAAAGTTACAATTTTATTTGATCATGTGATTGGCCCATGCGAGTAAAATTAAGCTTTCGAGCCACACCTTGCTTCTACTTACTCTAATCTGCTGATGTTTAGTAGAAGAATTTGGAAGAGACCTATGTTGCAGCAGAAACTGGAAGCAAAAAATATCCCCAATTTTCTTTTTGAGATCCAATGTGGATTGGGATTCTACAACTACACTACAGAATTTTTACAATTCCTGAAGAACTTCCATGAATTTGGCAGATAATAGTTGCCCGATGACTTGAAAGCAAAGTACAACATACAATGCAAAGTACACTGACCTCCTTCGCCTTTTGTAGTACTCACATTTAATCCATGATTCAGTATTACCGTAAAACTTCTATAAGTCGAAGAAAATGATGAGCTTGGCTGGTCACAATGTAAAATGATAGGAAATAAACTTCCCTAACTTGAATTTCTACAACTCGAAGTGCAGGCAGGGCCTTACGATGGGATAGCAGGATATGAGTGTGAAAATTGCGACTGTTGGGATTTGCAAGGTCACTTCTTTCACAGAAGTGATTATCACAGCTCATATCCTGCAACTTCGGCAACCAACCGGCCAATATTTCTGGTCGTCTGCCTCGTTAACGGTAGGTCCCTCAACATTTCTCCCCCCTACATTTTTGACTTGGTTTGGCCCAAAGAATAAGCTGACAGCTGTTGGCTGGACTAGTAAGAAACATCTTGTGTGTATATATATACATACATACATATATATATATATACACACACATATATATACATATATATATATATATCACGTCATTGTGATGCAATTAGTCCTTCAGTTCTAAAGCACTTACTTATTGTGAGCTTTTACTGCCTTATAATTTGTACTAAATGAGCCACATAAAGCATACTGACCTGTATTACTAGTGGAAATAAGGTTCCACTGATACATACCCATGTGTCAAAGTGGGTCAGCAAGGGAATTCTCACTTCTTACTAGGCATTGCATTTGAACAAATAACTGCTAACCAAAATTGCTATTTCGAACTTTTTGCCCATCTTTGTAAGGTTCTAGTGCTTCAACCAAATGATTATGACAAATGCTACAGAAGTTTTTGATTCAGACTAGTGTACTTGACCTGTAGTACCACACTGGCAAGCCTATTCTATTTTCCAAACACTCTCTATTAGTCTATAAGGATCTGCATGGTTGCCATGGGAATAGAAAAGAGTGGGACTAATTGACTGGCAAAGGGAATGGTGTCTGCTTGTGCAAGCCGGATTTTTTTGGACCTGGTGTCATTCGAAGGGGAATGCTGGTACGAGAGATCTAGATCACATGAGCTAAGGTGATCAGGCAAAGTCCATACACAAGGGGCATCTCGGTTTAATATGGATGCCAGCCATCATGTTGGTATGCCATGTGCCAGGTCTTCCTGCAATAGATGCCATGAAAGTGTACATGTTGCTCCAAAACAAGTCTAAAATTAGGGGTAAATGGCAAAACAGCCAGAGCAGGCAGGCTGATCATCTTCACTAATTGTAAGTGTACCAATCACACTACTCATGTGAAAAATTCTCTACACACCAAGTCCTACCCAAACTACAGGGGAAAGTGCCCATATTGCGACCATGCGCCTAATTTGGAGGACCATGCTACCTCAGCTGTTCCTTGGCACCCTTTACCATTGTCTAAATGTGTGGCAAGTCATCTGAATGAACTTAATGATTCATACTCGTATTTCTCTGTGCAACATGATCATGAATGCTTGACCATATGTTACATCCTCTGAAAAGAACTGAGAGTGGACTTCTTAGAAATCCCCAGTAGAACCCCTCCCTACTTGAGCACTAACATATTCATATGGTCCAAATAAGCCAATCCCAATGGTGGCAATTAGGAGTGGCTGCTCCTCACTGGCTAATTTATAAAAGCTATTTCTTACAAGTACAATACCTAGCTGCCAGAGGACCCCTTGAGCCTAAATAAGTGTAAAATGTAGGGGCATAAAATGTGGTATCAACCAGTAACAACACAAATATCAAACATTTGGGAAAACCTAAGGCATGTCTGGCAACCAACATGGCAGCACTAACGCCTGCCAGATACAGAGAGATGCTCATACCCTGCTCCCTAGGAAACCACTGTATATGTGTAGATCATTCTGCCCAGTAATCTTGCTACAAAAAAAACTGTTGGTTGCTGCACATGTTATCAGATGAGTCCAAATGTTATCCATATTCTTAATGCGAGGATCATCTTTTGAATAACCGTCTTTAATCATTGGCTGCGCTGTGATGGATTTTGATTGCGGGAGGAAACGGGAGAACCCTGAGAAAACCCACACGAACACAGAGAGAACCCATTGAAACTCTATCCACATAAGAATCCTCCGTCCAACCCGGGGATCGAACTCAGGACCTTAGGTGGAAGGCTGCAGCGCTAACCACTCCGCCACCGTGTTGCCCTCGTTTTTCGAGTTCCCCAACCAAAAATAGTCCCCGTTCCTCATCCTTTATCTTCAAGGCCGCGGGCCGGTAGCAATTCCAGCAATTATGAGATACATGGACGGTCCAAAATGGGTTACTCAGAGGCATCCTGGGAGGGCAGATAGGGAACTGTAGTTTCTATTTTTGTGACCCGTAGGAGATAATGCGAGTTTTTAGATTTCCGTTATGAACAGAGATTTTCTCTGAAGTAAGACAAAAATCCCTTCCGTTTCCGCATTGGGATAATCCATGGCATAATATCCATCAAAAAATACATTGCATGCCCTATGCACATGGATAGGTTTCCGCTATACCCAGGGTCCGTAATGGGCAGGTTTCACAGTATCATTCGAAATGCATTGAAAGGCCGATCCCACAGTCTAGGCTGTGCATAGCATAACATCTATAACTATTATCTACATGGCTACTCAGGGATCAGAAAAAACTTAGCGGTGAAGTTTATAGGTTCAAAGAACGATTTTATGCGAAATATTGCTTAGAAACAATCTAATTAATTGAATGACCCAATATGGAAAGGGCATAAGTCCACCTTTTGGTCAAAATGACTTTTTCGCGGAAGGATACTCTTCAGTATGGAGGGCATAAGTTCCAGTAGGAGAGGGAGCGAAACTCCCCACCCATATGCTATATTTGAGCATGTCAGAATTTCCTCCAGAATGGAAAAGGGGGACTTACACCTTCTCCATGCTGAAATTGCTGTTTCGGAATGAAAAGGCACTTAGTCCATCATGTCATTATCCGGTAAATACCTACATGTATTCAGGAAAATGTTGAAGTAGAGTGTTTGCCTATATCAATGAGTGTGTTATTTTGTGTTACTTATGTTATCATGTGACAGAACGGCACAGATTTTCTCATCCTGCCATCTTTCAGAATGAAAGGGACGTAAGTCCCATCCCTTTAAATCGCTCTCACGCATCTGTCATGACGCGTTTTCCACCGAACTCTGCTCAACATGATGCCAATGTCGAGTAAGATCAACATTCCCGCGAGTCCGACGACCTTGACGAATTTACAATGCCGCATTTCAGTTTTTTGTCTCCCCTGTAAAATTAGGTCTCATGGACTTATGCCCTTTCCATATTGGGTCATTCAATTGCTACAATCCCAAAATTGAGCTAGGTTTCATACAATCTCAATCATTGTGCATAGAACTTCTTCCAATATGGCTGCTGGAAGATGGTGTCAGGGGCGGTACACATATTACGTCATCACATTTTTGAACCCCCCCTCGTCATACTTCGTCATCATTTGGCAAATACTTACACTGTTATGTTTCATGCTGCTGACTTATAACTTGACTGGCTTTTTTTATGCAATATCTCATAATAATTGGACAGCCCATGATAGGGCTATCCCTTTTATGAATCCTTTAGATGCCAGACGTAGTTCAATACCTAAGTAAACAGCACAAACAGAATAATTCCTATCATTCCCATAGAAAAATCATTAGAACATGAAATCACCCGAACTGCCCATTTTGAAGGAGTTACTAGCACCTTGCACAATATCATTCAGTTGACACAAGCTTGCCAGTATGAAAAATCTATAATAACATTCTTGTCTTCATGCAATTCAAAATTAAACATTTGTTGTAGGTAAGCTGCTGATTGAAAGAAGGATTAACACAGCAGGCCTATTCACAATAAAGGTTTAGTATTTTAACCTTTAATATGGAACAAATATTCCGTGTTTTAAAATGCAAGTGATTCAGCATTTTAAATTTGTCAAACTATTTCTTTTCAGTTCTTCTACCTACCGTTATAGTCAGAGATTAACTGCTGGAATAATTACAAAAACTATCAACACCAAACACCTGACAACTTTAATTTGAACCAATCAAAGATTAGATGAGGTCAAATGCTTTCCCTCTGTCAGAACACTATCACACCATGTACATAATCTTTCACTACTACCTGAGTTCTGATCAATTGGCTTAGAATGAGACAAAAAGCTAACCCATATCATAACAAAGAGCATAATCCCAAAATGGATTAATATACATGGTGTTTGGAAAATGTAATACAAATAGAAAATACTATTTTGAATTTAAAAGTCCTCTGGCATTTTATTATAAAAAATTACTGTTGAGGCACTGCAGCCCTGTCAAGAGATAAAAAAATAGTTATACATAGCAATATTTCAAGCAGTGATTTGTCCAAATGTGGCATCGAGTAAGGACACTGGTGCACTTTGTTATCTAACACTAGGCCTTATTTGTACAAATACTGATCATCATAATGTTCAGTGCAATTCATTCAAGGCATATTAAATGAGAGTCAAAGAAGGCAATAAATAGTGGTGATTGGAATATATTCATGTGAGTTATAATAGCATCACCGTGACATGATTTGAACATGCTCCAAATTGCCATTACTTATCACATTTTTAAGCTGCTTTTTCCTTTGTCGTAAATTAGTAGCACGGAACATACATACATCTATACCATGTGTATGAATAGGACATATTGATACATAATCTAGTGTCCAATTGGGCCTGTGAGGCATTCCTCACTGGATGTCATGTTTGGACAAATCACTCCTTACAAAATTGTTATTTCAAACTTTCCCCACAAACTTTACGGTGCTCCAGCACCTCCATTGAAATTTTTTACAATGAAATGGAAGAGGATTTTTAGATTCAGAATGGTATCCTCAACCTGTGGTATCACACTGGCTATCACATTTTCCAAACACCCTGTAATCAAGCTAAGGTTTACAATCCATACCTTTTGCCACGGATGAGCCTTGATCTGGGGAAACTTGAATTCAGTGTAGTTGGGATTCATCTCTCTAATCTGCTCACGTGTTGGGGTACCCAGCACCTTTATGATCTCAACCAATTGATCCACTCCAGAATCCCCTGGAAAAATCGGCTGCCCCAGTAGCAGCTCAGCCAAAACGCAACCAGCACTCCATACATCTGTTAAAAAGAGAGCCTTTCAATGTCTTTGTAAACACAAAATATAGAACATAACAAATATTTTAATGTTTCCAAACATTTAAAAAATAAATATC
Organism: Catajapyx aquilonaris; assembly: GCA_000934665.2. Lineage (NCBI taxonomy): Eukaryota > Metazoa > Arthropoda > Diplura > Dicellurata > Japygidae > Catajapyx > Catajapyx aquilonaris. Next base: position 28,559 of record KZ538514.1, on the reverse strand, counting down.
TGTGGCAACACTAGCTATGGCGCAATAAACAAATATGCAGGGTGTTCCAACTGAAATGTCAGTTTCAGTTAGTGACTTCTTGTCATTAAAGCTTAAGCTCAGTATACAGGAACAAAAGAATTAAAAAATAACTGCACAACAAGGGTTGTTTCAGTCATGGGAAAAGTGAGAACTGAAAAGTATAGTACGTACAATACCACAAGGCACTCATATAAATTACATTTTGCTAGTGTTGAGCTCACCAGTGAGCTCTGAGACATAGCCATTGGCCTGGTGATAAACAATTAAAATGGTAAAGATTATAGAATTAGTCACTGCACACAAAAGCAGTGGCAACATGGGCATCCAACTTAGAACCCTTGTTGTCTTGTCATGTCAAAGGAGGACTGGATGTTTTTTCAGAATGCTTGGAATGACTGCTGAGCAAGGGGGTAACCACTTCGTGGAACCGGTGTACATGGTCCCTGTGGAACCGCCTGGAAACAGGTGGAAGCACCTGGCACCAGGAACTGGTGTCCACATTTTTGGGGAGTAGTTGCCCCCTTGCTTTCGAGCTCCTGGAAACAATTATACCAGCCGTGGTCTAAGAAACTGATTTATTGCCAATGCCCAGCAGCTGAAGTTGACGTAGTAACTGATGCGATGGGACTAGTCAAATACTTAAGCTCGGGGTATTTTTGGAAGGAGCACTAGTAGGCTTCACATGCAGAATAAAGTGAAAGTGAAGTCGGATTTTAAGATCTGCAGCTGAGATATATATACAGGGTCAGGTGAAACTCATGAACAATCGCCAGGTAGACTGATAGTACTGTACCCCATTATCGGGCCCTGGGCCCTTGTTAGGGGAGTGGGATACCACCATGTTTGGAACCGTACATAATGTGTATATTTTAATTGTTCCAAGGGTAGGTAGGAGGGGATGTGCAAAGTGCAAGTGCAATGTCGTATATTGGTCATTTTGTGAACTCCCCCGGGTGGATTAGTCTAGCCCAAGTTCCACCCAAGACGAAGCCAGAGATGGCCCAACTCTACACGAGATGAAGGGGAGAACCCCGGGGTGGGATCGAACCCGGGACCTTAACATCCGTGGGCGCATGCATTACCGCAGCACCACTCCGCCTCCCCATGGCTTGAGCTGAGTTTTGCTTTTTGAAACAGGTGGAGTGGATGTGACATCACAAATCTTTGAAGGCGCCATACGCATTAACTACACAACGGCAGCAAAAACTAATTGCACATCCCTATATTAGTTTTGTGAGTACTATCAGTGTACCGGGCGATTATCTGCGAGTTTCACTTCACCCAGTATATCCCACAACCAAAATTCAGCTCACAACTGCATCGCTGCAATTTATTGGACCACACCTGAGTCACATTGGTTCCCTGATTGCATACCATGGGGAAGGGTGTAGAAGGTTATCCAGTTGGCAGGTACCGGAATGCCACACAATGTGACATTCACTAAAGGACAGGTCCAAGGTTATCCTGACTAAGAAAGACAACCCACATAGCACATGATTCTTAGCTTAAAAGTGGAGCCTATCACTAAAACTTGGCAACGTAGGAGAGTTGGATCAAAATGGCTGCTGTCAAGCCACTCTAATATAGTCATTCAATGGAAGACTTGATAAGTGCAAGATCACTCCACTTCCACCACCAGCTGTTTGGACCATAGGTTTGGCCTGCTTCGCCAACGAACGTCACTTTTAATATACACGCGAGAGAGCAAACTCTGGATATCTTGTGTCAGGTTTGCAATTTCGCATGTTGGAGACTCGCAAGTTATTTGTCCCACGCGAATATTCTTGCAACATTTTTACGCCATAAAAATCACAGGAATTTTCGTACATCTAATTCTACTAATCAAACTGTGCACCATGTGGCAGTTTTAATGAAGACTATTAAGCCCGCCAGATAGCACCACCTACTACATCAAAGATACAGTAAGTGGCGAACACAGCGAGCTTTAGCGTAAAACTAGGTGCATACAATATACACTACAAGATGAGCCTAATTTTTGTCGTTTGGGTTGCAGGGCTACTCAGGATAACCTTAACAGGTCCATTCCACAGCTACATGTGTGAACTGATTTGTGTTCCATCTGGTAATATACATCTGATAATACATCAAAATCTTTGCAGTATGTTATCAGGACATGCAGGATGACAAATTCTAAGATGGCCACCATGTAGGACATTTCAATGCAAAATGTACCCAACATGTGTAACATTAAAATCTCAGCACAGACAATTTTTTGTAGAGAACAGGTGATGTGCAAAGGCATTTTCAAGATGTTTTCAGCTGCAGAAAGCAACCAAATATGTAAAATGACTTGTGAAGTAAGCCCTAAAAAATACTCACCAATCTTGGTAGTGTAATCTATGGCACCAAATATCAGCTCCGGGGCCCGGTAGTATCGTGAGCAAATGTAGGAGACGTTAGGCTCTCCCTTTACTAGATGCTTTGCACTTCCAAAATCACACAGCTTTAGCACCCCAGTCTCCGGATCCAGCAGCAGGTTCTGTGGCTTAATGTCCCTGTGACATATCCCCATCGAATGTATATAAGCCAGGCTGCGGAACAACTGATACATGTAGAGCTGGAAAAAAATATTCGAATAAAATTTTGCCATCACATGCACCCACTAAAGGTTTTTAGGTACTAGCACACCTTGATAAAACTTATTGGAATAGTCTGCTTTGACTTGCTGTAATGCCTTGCTACTTTGTACACTGTCTCAGGGATGTACTCCAAAACAAGGTTAAGGTAGACTTCATCCTTCTGAAAAAGTAACATTGAAAACATGAAAAATGCTTGTGACAATGGGCCCTACTACGTTATAAAATGTACAATACCTTATCTCCACTCGAATAAAAGAAGTACTTGAGCTTCACTATGTTACAGTGCTCCAACCTTCTCATAATCTGCAACTCACGATTCTGCAAATAGAAAGCATCTTGCATTGTTATAGCATAGGTGTGTACAGCTGTGATTATTTTCAGAAAAATCCGAGATGGTCTAGCAACATTTAGGCCCACTTGATTGGGATAAGCATGCTACATTTGAGGATTTTAGTTTTTTGACTGCCCTGAGGTCAAAACAAATCAAAGACAAAATGAATATTAGGAGTTACGAACGACCTAAGAAAGACGGAAATAGCAATGAATTTCCAATGACAAATATCGCGTTGCATAGTGTAATTAAAAGGTTTGTGTGTATTCTTGACAAAAACTGAAAAAATCTTTGTATTCATTTTTCAAACAGTTCCTTGTGCTTTTATAGCAGGGAGTGTTTGTTGATTTTTTTCATCTCTAAATCCCTCAGTTACTGGGGTGCCCAGCTGATATGAATTTATGCAGCTAAATTTAATATTTAATACATATTTGAATTAATGGTATCCATTGAAAAAGGAAAATAGGAGGTAAATGCATATGTCCTGCAATGGTTACATTATCTTCTCCAGCCAAGTTAGATCATACTGGAAACCACATCTACAACACTGATAAAACTGTGATTATTATGAAATATACAGCTCAAGTGGAAGAAAGTGTCACAGACACACCATGCACATTGAACCTTTCCAACAGTTGTGGTAAAATAAATGGCCATACAAATGGTCTGGGTCAGAAACATGAATCACTAGGAAAATCCAGTCACTCTTAACATGATGGCTGACATTCTACTTGTAAGCTGTATGTCATGAACTCATTTGCTCCTGGAGTACACTATTTGATTTAAACACTGGCGTTTCTTTTTCCCACAAAGGCTGCTAAATAATTTTTACAAACTTCAAGTAACCTTTACATTTGCATTAAAACTATTCACAAGACTTTAGAGGTTATTGGTGCCATACACAATGTGTTCCAAGAATCAGGTTCATTTTGAGTTATCGCTAGTATTGCCAAAAGTAGTTATTTTTGTGTAGCTTGTTGCACCCCCATCCAGGTGCCCAATTATTCCTCAAGGGGAACCAAGAAGAGACTGCGGGGATTAGGTGGGTTTTTCCAACTTTTCAGCCCACCTCCCCAGTCCCTATGTTTACCATGAAGATAAGTCGAGTAGCTAGGTGGGGAATTTTTTTTTCAAAGTGGATGTGTGGGTATTCCGGGTTCCTTTGTGACTGGCAACTCTACTTCAAAACCCCAGAAAACCCATGCAGTATTTTCCTGGACTGCCCACAGGTGGTCAAATAAAACAGTTGCTCTGTAATAGGGCACCTTGTGTGGATTGGGGCACAATAAGCCACAAAAAATAATGCCTTCAAGCAAAATTTCCTGGAACTAAAGTGACCCACACACTTTGAACATCCTGTACTTTTAAAAGCTTGGTATGCCATATTTGTCAAGCTGCAGAACAAATGGTACTGCTTGACTTGGGTCTATCCTTTCAGCATTCGGCAGGCAGCCAGTTTGGGCAAAGAGACCAAGTAAGGTCATGCTTGGAATTTTATTTTTAGTAATTTTTCTCCCCACAGACCATGCTAGTAGTAAAGCACAATTCCATTTGTGGAATATTTAAATTGGTTAGTGCATGGAAGGCCTCTAGGCCATCATTGGGGGGAGGGGGGGGGGGTTGTTGTTGTTTGGAAGTTAATGATATACACTGTTGGACTCTACATTTTTTTTGCTCTTCCTGGCCCACCAGATTTAAGGCAAAATCTGAGCAGTCCAAAAGCACTTCTCATTAGAACTGGCCAAAGAATCACTCAACCTGCCCATTATGTGGGAATTACTGACCATCCTTTATGCAGTGACAACACATGACATTAATGCAAATGCTTGGTGCCATGAAGAGTTAACCCACTTAGTTGCATATTAATTCTCTTTTGTCAATCTCTCTAACAACACTTTTTCATTAAAACTCACCTTAAATCGCTTGTCCTGTAACACTTTCTTGATGGCGACCAGCTCGCCAGAGTCAACCAACTTTGCCTGATACACAACGCCAAAACTTCCATTGCCAATGATTTTGGTATCGGTGTATGAGACCTCCTGAGGTCGATCTGGTCCTTGTCCTGGTGTTGCCACCACTGTGGTCACCTTACTGCCATCTTTGTCTGTAAAGAAAAGGGGAAAAGGTGCACTTGTAACACATGTTGTAAATGACATCACATTTGGGCAGTTTCTCAAAGCATTTATGTGTACTGGAAGGGACCCTGTAAAACCGTCAAGTAACACTCTCATTGCTCACCCATAAACATGCGACCCAAAAGCATCTCCAGTAAGTTAAGATCTGTTTCCAAAGGAGCTGGTGCTGGAAAACTGAGCTTGCCAACACTCTTTAGCTGGTGTAGAACCAGATCCGGATCTTAGATGACAGGCGATTTTCGAGAAAGCTACCTTTACCAGCTACTTGGCAAGCTGGTAGATCACAGCCAGCAGTTCGGGGGCCTGCCAGACTCTTTCTAATCAAGAGCTCTAGTAAGCTCAGCTTTGACAGCACAGTTCCTTTGGAAACAGGCCTCTAAGGTGAACTAGAGAGTTTTAAAAAGTTGGCACTGTTACCTCTTGTGACATTTGCATAAGCCATACTTAAATCACCCGTAATTGCCATTTTCAGATACCACATAATATCAAGTCAAAATGCTAGCTGAAATATATTTATAACATGGAATAATTCCTCATGTTTCAAAAATGGTCATTTTGTTGAAAGGGTTCTGGCATTTAAGCCAGGTGACGTAAGCTGATGGTGGAGAAGAAACAGGTACACAACGCAGCAACCCAATCCTTCCCCTCTCTCCCCTCCAGTTGCAGATTGTTTATCCCAGTCAACTATGCTACCTTCCTGGGCCATGAGTTGAAAGTATAAGCAAACAGAGAGGAGAGATGGAAAAGAATTTCTCACCCAACCCTTGCATCACTCCAAGAGTACGTCACAATATGCATCCTTTAACCAGCAGGCCCAGATCATTTAAAAAACACTAACATGGTAAGTATTCACCAAACTGAGCAATAAAATATGAGGTTCAAGATGTATTCCAAACTAAATTTAGCCTGCATATGGATGAAATGTGGCTTTTAATGCTAGCTTGGGCTTCAAAACGTGTCATTTTATCCCTCTTGCCAGATGCAAGTCATCAACCCCTTACTTTCATATTGCTTACCTGGCCAAATTCTAAAAGAAAAATTCTGTGTGCCATGCCCATACCAACCAGCAGAGCCAATACCTTGTGAGATTAGCCTGCAGACTGCTGACTTCAGCTTCCTGAACACAAACATAGCCCTGTCATATCCTGCAGGTCTGGCTACCGTTGTCCCGCGATCAAGTCCTTTATCAGACGCAGCCATTGCGCTAATCCAGCCGTAAAAGAGTTCAGCACTCTCTGCTAATTCACACCCCAAACACCCTCAAAACAGTATTGATGGTAAGATAAGGACACTCCTTGAAGCACTTAATTGTATGCACTCCTGATAAGATGTGAATCCCACTGCGCACTCACCCCAGTGCAAGGCACTTCTGGATCAGCATGCGGCAGGCACAGACTCTACGCCCAACTTCCCCACCCTCCCCCACCATCCTACAACCCATTCACACACATCCTTCCCTCCCCAATTCCAAACTTGGCACCAACATGAAATCTCTGGTGCAGTCAACCTAACCCCACCACCATCAGAACATTGCCCTCCCCTCTAAAACACACTTCAAGAATGTTCATAACCTGTGGCGAAATGTAACCATTTGTAGTGAGGAAGGGTCGGTTGGGGGAGCAAAATCATGCGCTAGACTTAAACATGTGAACTTAAGCGGCTACAAGCATAATTTGCATGACAAAAAGTGTCGTCATTGAATTTCAAAGATTTCCCATGTGCCTATGAAAGTAGATGGTCAGCAGGGATAAAGAAAACATCTCACAAAGGTCAAAATGACAAAAAGGTTTAAGAACCCCACTCTACTACCCCTCTCCTTTGTCACGTTGTAGTCCTGACTATTTTATGCCTATTGATAGTGTGGCATTGTACTTGCAAATGGTTCACCAAGGTCCATGACTGCCTTTCACACTAAATTACAAGAGAAAACTCTGTCACATCCTGCTAGATTACACTAAATCCTGGCACTGCATCTCTACAGGCTTCAATGGGACATCGCTATTGCAAAAGCATGCGGTCTCAAGGCCCTTATGTTTTCTGACCAATTTTGGCCTCGCTATGCAACATTGACCTTCTATGTTAAGATAACACTGCCACAACGCCACTAATATGTGATTTCTGAGCACAGAAAATATGCCCTGGTTTACATTTAAAATTGTGTTACACTTTCCAGAAATAGAACCCCAAATAATAGAATTTTTGCACTGCTATGGGTATGAAATCACACACACTGGAAGCAGTAGCTTATTCATTAAATTAAATTAATGGAATAAGATACTCCTAGTACTATATAAACACAAATTGATATGATTTTGAACATGTCTAAATTCAATAAAGCCTCAATCCTTTTATCGTTGCACTAGAGTGCATGCTACAGAGCCCTAAATTCTTGCACTTATGTGGCCCACACTGTTGTAAGAGTCAACAATCATTCACTTACAAATGTATAACTTTCTTAATTTGTAATAAAACACATATACTTAATTTCATCTTGAATTCAAATAATCACCATGTAACACGGTGACTTTAGCCTGGAATTTTGCAATTGCGCATGACACTTTAGCATCCTAGGATCAGAATGAAGAGACTATTCTAACTTACAAGTGCCATTTAATATTGCTAGGTGCTACTTAGGAACATATTTACCAATTCCGTAATTCATGGATTTGCCTAATATTTAAGTGCTAAACACTGACTATGGTTGGTTTGGTTTATTAAGAAGTCAAAGCAACTATGGCTATCTGGCTATAAGACGACGCAAAGGTGGGACAGATGGAGAGATGGAGAGAGAAATGAAGAGGAAAAAGAAGTCTCCTATCCCAAAGACCTGTCTGACTTGGGTGGCCCGACCAGTAGATGAAGCTACTGCCAGCATAGCTCTTGGGGTCGTGGGAGAACGCAAACCCCACCACCACGATAAGGTGAAGATACCATCGGGGGGCACTGACTATAAACAGGGAATAGTAAACCTTGTGCTTAAGTGACATCACACATTTTTAAACAGTAAGTTAGACAGTCTCTATTAATGCCACTACACCTCATGGTAAGTGTAAAAAAATGCATGACTGCCCAAATCTTTACTATGAAATACCAAAAAGGTCAATAACCTGTGGACATGGGTTAACATTCTAAAAAAAATTTAAACTCCCGTTTTACTCATTGGTGACTCGAATCCCCTACTTCCGAACTCATACAAGGTATCATGGGAGCTCCAAATGCAACTCATCAGAAAATGGGGAGAAAAAAATCAATGAATATGGTGTATGTTCCATTTCTTACAATATTCTTGACATTCCAGTCCACTTTTTATACTTTGCAAATCACTGGCACATTCTCCCCGTTCTCAACAATGTATCATAGAAATTACATGTGGTGTAAGGCATGATTTCACGGGCCTTCTCACTAATCCCTTACTAAAATGACCAACTACATCTTCGCAATGTGCTAGTCAACCATTGCCATTTTATCCCTATCGCCTCAACCTGTTCTAAAACAAGTAGCAACTTACGCAAAATCCCCTTTGGACACCAACACAAACGCTTAGAACCAAAACCTCGACCAAATCCTCGACCAAAACACCCGCTCATCTTGTTTCAAATCCTGTGGAACAAGATCAGACCACGGTGGATCAAACTTTGGGATCAAACCCTTCTATTCTGGCAGTTAGCAGGGTGGCCAGGTCAATAGAGAGGTACCATAAGCAGCTGACTGTCATTTGTTTTTCAGGTCAGTTCTGTTGGTTGTTTCATATGCAAAAATTATTAGGAAATATGTATGCACTAGGACTGTGCTAATAATATAATTATAATATAATTATATAGCAGTACCATAAGCTGCTGACTGTCATTTGTTTCTCAGGTCAGTTCTGTTGGTTCTGGTTGGTTCTGTTTCATATGCAAAAATTACGGAAAAGGTATGAAATAGGACTGTGCTAATACTATAATTAAAATAAAATTATATAACAATTATAAAATAATTACACCGTATATCAAAAGCATTTTACAATTGAAGTGTTCTACAGGATGGCCAGTAACCGCAGTATCTATTTCCAGACAATAGGGCCTACTGCCATCTTGTGAATGAATTCCAAATCAGGTGATATTTTACTGTGGTGTCCTACTGCAGGTGCTGACTTTTGTGTTCCCCCCCCCCCCCCCNNNNCCCCCCCCCCCCCCCCCCCCCAATTACCTGATTCAGAATCCATCTTGGAGAAGGCATGGTGTACGTATTACTCTGAACCCTGTGAGACTGAGTAAAACAAGGTGAATGGTGATGCTTAACATTTAGACTGCCTTGCAGGCTTACTGGTAACCTTTTGGTAGTCATTTAAACCAAAGAACAATCTGACGTCACACTAGCCGTGTCTTCTCAGCATGCACAGTAGTGCAAAGCTATTCGGGGACATGATAGGAGGGAAGAGGCAGGTGGAGGTGAGCTGAACGCAACGTCAGATCAGATCAGGTTTAATGGACTGTAGTACTGGTGAGTCCTTTACCCATAATTACAAAAACCGAAAACCTAAATCCACAAGTTTTTTTTTTAATGCTGCCATGATGCGGCACAAATGGAAAATCCCACGTGAGTGTAACATGACTAGCATTATTACCTGTATCTGTACATACTAGTAGTAGCGGACTCATTGCCAAATTTTGGCAACACTGCCTGCCCCCCCCACTTGGGATGTAGTACGATAGGCCACTATCAGGTGGCATATGGGCTCTCCCTCGGCACACTACTGCCGTGCTTAGGGGGTAAGTAGTACTACACACACGTTGGTGATGAGTCACCGCATGGACAAAGCCCACCAGGGTGCTATAACCAGCACGTGTCTCGCCTCCACTGAGGTGGGTGCCACCCTCTCTGACCACTATGTCCTCTAACTGTTGAATAGGGAAAATGATAACAATGGTAACTACTACCTAGGCAATGAGTCAACTTGTTTATGACTGGTCAAACTTGCGGACAGAGAGAATAAGGGGATTAGGTGTAGATACAAAATTATTTACTTTCAGGGTTTATGTATAACCAGATAACTTCTATCATGAAAGGTTAATGGATATCGTGTTTAGGCTTATGTCCTATTCCCAAGTTGTCCCATTTTATAGATGCAACAAAATATTCCGAAATCGGAAAAAATCCTGAATCCAAAAACACTTACGGTCACCAGCATTTCAGAAAAAGGATTCTCAACCTGCCCGGCCATTATTTAAACACAGGACACATTATATGCACATTGCTTTTGCAAGGTCAGGCAAGGTACACGGCCAGTGCTGCACTCATCTTATTTGGACAGTTTGCCAAAGCGTGGAGGTAAAATAGGCTCTTTCAGTTCCCACAGCTCAGTGACATGCAAACAGCTTGTAAATTGCATTGCAGCAATTCTGGCCACATTGAACCCCAGGTGCACACGACATTTCTGCACCTCTCCGAGGCGCCGGTCCTTAATCCCCCATGACCCTGTACGAGACCAACCACCTCGGCCGTACTACCAGGTGATTCCCACATGTCACCACAGTGCACCCCAACCCCTGCTGAGCCTACACATCACTTGTAGGCATACTCACTCATTTTCATAGGCGCAAAGGGCGGGTTGGTTCCTGCTGCTTGCTTGTTACCCTCAGCGAAGGACGTGGTCCGGGGCCTCCCGCTCATTATTTTCCTTCAGCCCCGACCGCCCCGTGCCTTGTGCTCGGGCTGTCGGTCGGGTCACCCAGGCAGTCGGGCCAGGCGGGGAGGGACGGGTCAGGTCGCGTGGGAGAACCCTCCCCGCCACATACACTGGCCCCCGAAAACGGCGCTAATTCTTGCGCCCCTCCGGTATCACTCTCACCCTGCACCTCTCACCGTACTGGTATCTAATTGACACATACACTAAATTCACCAAGCACTACCGCGAGGAAATGCAACCAGGCCTGACTCCTCTTCACAACTTAAAAAAAATATATATATTAAAAAAGGGGGGGAAATTAATATATCCACTTCCAACTCCGGGGGAAAAATGGGTCTAATTTAAAAAAATTGGGGGAAATAAGGTGGGGCTTGCGGCTCCGGAAAACTTCACATTTCTTCGTTTCGTCCTTATTATGTCCACCTCAGCCCTCTGTCTCTCTCTCTTTCTTTCTCTCTCTCTCTCTCTCTCTCTCTCTTTCCTCTCTCCCTCTTCCGCTCCCTCTATCGGGCAAACTTGCACTCCCCTACTCCCCCCTCACCCCTCAATGTACACCACCCCCTGCCTGTCTGCGCCCCCCGCCCCCGCCCCCGTCACCCCACTTGTTAGGCGGCGGCGGCATCTCCTTTTATTCCCATCCCGAATGCTACTTGCAGCTTTTTTGACACGGAGGTGAGTACCTCGCTTCTAAACGTCAATTCGCAATATACCGGACGCATTTTTGCATGCATTTTTATTTTCGCCCTGGCTTCCCCCTTGACTACGTCATCTGCCGGGTTATTTCGACATGAACAAGAGATTTCGCATCGTCCTTTTTTTTCGTTTTTTTTTTTTCGTTTAGAGGTGCAGGGTGGGGTGGGGGTGGCTAGTATGGCGTTCTCGGTCAAACTCGGGTGAGATCGGGGGCCAATCGAATTTGGCGCTAGGTGTCACGTGGGGACTTACGTCATGTATCATGGCTGTCACTGGGTGAGGGGGGAAGGGGGCAGGTAGCGAGCGGCTAGAGTGGGGTGGGGGAAGGTGGGGTGATTACCCAGAGGGCATTGCGGCTGACAAGTGAGCAGCGGTAGGCGGGTGCCAACTAGGTGTATGTAGTGCACAGTGTGAGAGCTTCCGGGGGCGGCCATATTTGTGGTAGTCAGTTTGGGAGGACCGCTCAGTTCAAGCGGCACCGAAGGGGTAAGTAGAACTTTCGTTGCGGCTGATGCGTTTCGGTGGTTCGGGTGGGAGTCGGGACGCTGCGTTTGGTACTTGGTAACAGGAAGCATGGTTAGGTACTAACGGTGTTTTATCTCCAGTGGCATTTTTACTGCTAGGGAACTATTTGTAGTGGTGAAGAATGGGTGGTAAAATGACGTTTGCTGGTGCTGTCTCAAAATTCTATAGTGCAAAGGGACTAAATATCGTAACAGTGGATTGTCGTAAAGTGTAGTCGAGAAATAAAGATGAGGACAGACCAAAGTAACTTACTGCACTACCAACATGTAGTCCCTAGTAAAATTGCGGTGCATCACGCCGCAGCTATTTCCGCCTTGAGGGGATATAATGGCTCCAAATAGGACTTCTGGGTGTATGTAGAGTAAATGTCTCTAATGGCTGCCTGAAATATTTAAAAATAAATATCACTCCCCTGCCACTACAATTTCTTCCAATCCTTAATTTTTGTGCTGGATGAGGGCATATCAGGGGGTAGGAGATTTTTTTTAAAGCCTACTGAACCTAATAGACCAGTGGTTCCCAACCTTTTTCGGGTCGCGACCACCTTTTATGATAGTCAAGTAACNGCGACACCCCCCCCCCCCCCCCGAGCGTTAGTAAGCGTTGGGGGAAAAAAACCCCTTCGCGATGAAATTCCCTATCATTTTGTTTTTATTTTTAACAAATTTTAGTAATTTTTAAATTTATACAACACCCCGGAAAAGGCTTTGCGACCCCCAGGTTGGGAACCACTGTAATAGACGACCCCCAACCAGGCCATAAAATTTGCATTTGGCGGGCCAGGGCCAAAGTGAGTAGAATACCACATAGCCTAATTTGCAAATGCCCGACCAGGAAGGAAATGAATATTGGCCAGAGGAAGAGGACGCAGATAAGTAAGCTATACGGCGACAAAATATATATATATGGAAAAAATAAGCGAACGATCCGAATAGATAAGCAATTTCTGGCGACTGCGTTTATCACAACTGTAGCTCTTTTATGTCGCAACATTATAGGTTCTGGCGCATAGGAACAATGGCATGAATCAGTCGGGACGATAAGCTGGACTCTTCAGGACCATGGCTCGCCGGCCCTTGCAGTACTTCTGCAGGTTCGCTGTACTGGCTCGAATCCTGGTCCTAGTGCTTTTTTTCTTCGCACTTCGTAGCATCGGACGAGCACTGTTCAGTCACAAGGACATTACCATCTTCGGAATTCAGGTAACTTGCTTTTTCTCATTGTCACGCTGGCGGGATGTGTGCATTTGTTTGAACTGGCTGCACGCGGCATCTTCCAAGATTGCGCACCAACAGGTAGTTTGAGACACATCCGGTGCAATTTCCCTGATTCCTGGCATTCATGGCTGCAATTACGACACAGTGTAACCTGAATAGACTCACTGTGACAGGATTTTCCTATACACGAGTCGAATGTCAGGTTTCAGGGTTGATGTTGAATAAAGATCACGTCAAGTTATGACCGGATGGATGAAAAGGAAAAAAAAAGAAGAGTGCTTTTGTACAATCAATCAAAAAGCAATAAAATTAGCCAACATGGAATATTAATACGTACGGACATGTTTTCATGCTCGCAGAACGATGGGACTCGGCCCATGACCTCAGAGGTGAGAGCAATGTCTTGGATCGAACTTTATGAGCGTGCACCACGGATGCTTGCGTCATTTGCATGCTTTATTTTGGCACTGCATTCTTAGGCCTCCATTTGTGAGATTACCAGCATGCTCGGTTGACCTGAACTGTTTCTCGTCACAACTTGTGGGGGAGTGGGTTGTTACCTAACTCCACAATTTGTCGAGATTTTATTGTGCTTACTGTATACTGCAAGAAGTATACGGTTGGTTCTGCTTTTCATGCGCATGTGATGAGTGTTGCTCCACATGAATGGACGTTTCCTTTGGCATGACCTTCTGCTCTCCTATAATTAGAATTTGCTTCTTATGCAGGGCCTCACAGTTGCGTCCTTTCACTCAGGATGCCCTCTTTTTTTTAACATGTCTGTATCACCTGATTGTTTCTTAATTATTCGCTTATTGTCAGATGCTATTTTCAGTACCGGTGTCACTTATAGCTTATTGGTAATGTGCATTCGGTAGCAGAATTAGATATACTTTGTGGCAGATGGCGCAAGAGGAACCGTTTTTTTCTTAATCCAAATATAGAACCTAGCCATCTAGTGCCGTATTGTCATTATACGAGAAACTGGGCGTCAACGTTTGCCGCGAACCATGTTTATCTTCGTGATGCCGGCACTGATTTTGTGTTTATTTCATAGTTACTTTCAGGTAAGAGGAGCTTTTGTAGTAATTTGAGTGGAAGGATTTGTGACAATTTCCATATTCGATTTTTGTAAATTTTTTTGTATTTAACCTGTTAGCACAATAACGTTCATTTTTTGTGGGACAGTAGTTATATCGACAGTTAAGACTCAAGATGAGTTGCAGCCTTCTTGTATGAGAGTGTATACATATTAATGATTTCAATTATTCCACAAGTGTCCCCTCCCCAACAAGCCCTATCCTTTCCCAATGTCCCTGTTTCCTTGCACCGGAGAAAGAAGCTGAAAAATATATAGAAAACTGATGGTGGTGTGCCACCCGCCTATAGATCCCGTAAGGGACATCACGGGGTAAACAAAACAAACAAACAAAAAAAAGATTACAATTATCCCGTCGTTGAGATTCCCGAAATACTCATATTCTGCCGAAGAATCCTGCCTTTTCTCAAAATGTCTAGCATACTGTACAGCGGCTAGGGCGAATCAACAGGCTAGAGATAATATAATACTGCCTCGGACCTATCCGGTTTTATCTGAACCAAATTCCGAGAATTCGTAAAATTCTATCCTGTAGCGAAAACACATTAAGACGTACCCCCGCACAGGATGGCACGGGTATTGTTACCTCGCCTTAGAAATGCGTTGCGTGATGTACTCATTTCGGTTGAACTCTGCGCAATAAGAAAACTGAGAAGAAAACGGTTTCTATACAAAGACTTTTTAGGGTATAACTTCTTGAAGGTATTGTGTTCAGGGCATGATCTTAGAATACTCAGGTCTGGTCACTCCCACCCACCCCATGCCGGGGCGTTTTGCATGAGGTGCTCACCTGAGAGCGCCATGAGGCAGCTTTTCACTGCTGAATAATGTGGCGACCCTACCGGACTACGCTGAACTTTATAGGTACAAAAGGGAAGCGCTACATTGGGGGACCCAACATGGTTGCCGGCGGCCATGTTGGGCCCGCATGTAGCGGCTTCTCTACTATCTTAGTTCAGCGTAGTCCGGTAGGGTCGCCACATTATTCAGCAGTAAAAAGCTGTCTCATGGTGCTCTTAGGTGAGCACCTCATGCAAAACGCCCCGGCAGGTGATAAGATAAGAGTGTAGGGGTAGTGTCCGTGGGCTGGTTCAGGCATTGAACTGACTGTGAGAGCAGAGAAAGAGACCCGAGATAACTGGTCACGAATAGAATAATAGGCGTGAATCATGTGCACTGTACAGTAATACGTGTCAGGCACTAGTTCTTTGGACACTTCTGAGCATATTTGGACCACCGGAGGTCACTTACGTGGGGTTGCCAAATCCAACTGATGCAACGCAGACCTTTACATGAATAAGGACCTTGCATTCGGTGATAAAAAACTTGAAATTCGCAACAATTGGTCATTGAACACTTATGAACATGTCTGGAAGTGAGACCACGATCGATAACCCCACTGTGAGTCACTCACGCGGTTGCCATATCTAACAGGAGCAACATGCGTTTCTATTTGAATAGGGAGCTTCGAATCGGTGATGAAGACGTAAATCTCGGTGCACTAGTTCTTTGGACACTTCTGAACATATCTGGACGTGGGCCACGATCACCCACCCAGCTGATAATCACTTTCGCAGGGTTCCCATATTTAACAAACTGTGAAACACGCGTTTATATTTGAACAGGGAGCTCCCGCCAGCGGGGTCGGCCATCGTGGCCGCACGTCCAGATATGTTTAGAAGGCTCCAAAGATCTAGTGTACCGAGTTTTATGTCTTTATCACCGAATGCAAGCTCGCTATCCAAATAAAAACGCATGTTGCACAGTCTGTTACTATGGCAACCCTGCGATGGAGACCCCCTGCAGGGTCGGACATCGTGGCCCCACGTCCAGATATGTTCATATATGTCCAAAGAACTAGTGTACCGAGTTTCACGTCTTTTTCACCGAATGCAAGGTCCTTATTCATGTAAAGGTATGATGCACTTGTTCAATTTGGCAACCCTGCGAAAGTGACCTCCAGCTGGGTCGCCCACCGTGACCCCACGTCCAAATATGCTCAGAAGTGTCCAAAGAACGAGATACGTAGTTTCACACTTACAAATTGCAAAGTTTGGGCCAAATTTTTCCCTTAGCACCTGGCATATGGATACTCGCCGGAACCACTTTCTCGTACAGGCACATTGTTCCACCTACACATCTGCCGTTTCACCAAAACATGTAGTGGGTGATCTCAACTTAATAGTATATTATGCATTTTCGCAATTTTGTGAAAAATGATCTATTCGCCCTGCCGACGATATGGAACTTTACGCTTCCTGTACAATTACTGTAGTTGGTTCGAGTCACAATATTTTTTTGTGAACCTTTCATTGACCGGCCTATACAAAAATACATGGACAACAAATCTGTTGTCATTTTGGGCTTATTACTGCGTGTGGGGGCTAATAATATTAGGTGACGCCCACGGATGAGTTGGGTAAACAACTCGTCTGCTACTGAGGATAAGTGGGTTGTCTACCCAGCAAGATAGTCTCTAATACTCACATGTCACATGGAGACGTTACCGAAACTTACTTGCCACATCTCGCCATATAAGGCCATCTCGTAGCCAAAAATGATGTAGAGAGCATTTTGGTCTGAGTAGGTCAATTGCACTATACCTGTCCATTATGGGGGAGTTACTCGGTAGAAATATTTGCATGGCACAAACAACATTTAAAGTAGAGCAGTCCCAGTCGTTCGTTCTCCGCCATCTTCCCATTTTGATTCAATGTCTCACATGGAAATATCTCATCTGAACCAGGATTATTCCGCAATGGCTGAAGGTACTTAAGGGCTATTTAAAATAATCGACAGTAGTGTCCACTTGGAGTGACACGGCAAATGGTACAGCACGTGTACAGTACCACGTTTGCTTTGACCATCACTGTTGATTTTGTTTATTGATTGAACATGTACAGTTTTAAATCAATAACTATTGGGACTCTTCCCTTGACGTATATTAGGGTAATCTCAATAACTAATGAAGGATTAAATGGGTAGGCTATTTTTTCTCAGAAACTTCCTAACATGTTACTTTTATAAAAGTAGTGGTTTCCTCATATGGACGCCAGCTAAGTTACGCGTATCATTTGACGCATGATGACGCATAAACTTGTATCGTGGAAACAAGTAGGGTAATTGCTTCATCGAATATCTCATGCTAATTTCCTTATTAGACGTCTGTAGTTGCGCTTACTATCCATTTTTTAAATATTGACCCCTGTGTTTGACTCTAAATAACTCCCAGGAAAATGGTCCAAAAAAATAACGTCTACATCGTTAGAAAGCTTGTTTAAATTTACGTAACATTATATGCGAGTTGTTTACCTACCTTCATTGTGTAATTTTTTATCGCAAGAAAACACGGAAAGGTGTCATTTTTTGACTAGTTGCCGACGTTACGCCGCAAAATGATTTTTTAATGACACTTATCGGAGCCCAAAAATTCACCTTGTGAACCCTGGATAGTGCAAATCTTTTGAAACTTATAAATCGCCATTTGTGTTATCATAATGAAGTTAACTATACACCTCAGCTATCTCTGCCGTTTCTTATCCGAATTACTTCGCGAATGCATCGACGGCAAGCCAGAAATGTGCGTGATAAAATTACATCGTGCTCTACTTACACTAAAGATTTTAACTTATTTAAAAGTATCGTCGTCTATTCCCGCCAGAAAGATGGCTGAGTACTTGTCTATTAAACTTACTAAAACAATACTTTAAAAATCTTTACTGTTATAGAACACGGTGTAATTTTATCACGCACATTTCTGGCTTCTGCCGTCCCGATACATTTGCGAAGTAATTCGGATGAGAAACGGCTTAGATAACTGAGGTGTGCAATTAACTTAATTGTGATTACACAAATGGCGATTTCTAAGCTTCAAGTATATCATTAGAATAATTAGATAGATTTGCACTATCCAGGGTTCACAGTAGGAAATTTTTTGGCCTCCGAGAAGTGTCAGAAAAAATTCATTTTGCGACGTAACGTCGGCAACTAGTGAAAAAATTACACCTTTCCGTAATGTACCTGTACTGCACAATAGACCTTCGACAGCTTCATAAGTCCGTCCCTTTTAAAAATATTTCCTGCCCCTTAATCACAAACAATCTATCTTTAAAATCATGTTTTTTTTCATATTGCTCATTCGGAGGAGAAAATAGTGACGAGTGGATGCTCGCTGCAGCCTGAGTTTCATTTGACGGATTGATTTCAACCTTAGGATAGAAACTTATGGAGCTCACATCTCCAGTATTTTTTTCTTCTTTTCCCGTATAGACGCACGCTGCTCCCGTTTCCATTAAATCCGGATCCTGAAGAGCTCCAGACTCTTATTACCTGCGACGTATTGGAACGCCTCCTTATGAATGTTGGAAAACTTTGTAACTTAACACCCACGTTAGGGTCGGGAGGAAACCGACTATACGAAATTCCACGACAATAACCTTTTCTTATCCAACTCTCTACTCCTCCAGCCTGTTATTTTTACGAGACTGCCTTGTCCACTAATTGGACGCCTTATCAGATCAACCCAATCAGCACACCATCACCTACCTGTACAGTACAGGTCCAACGAAACGTGATATCTGAGATGTAATGCGAATCAAAATCGGCGCATGCGTATTGTAAAATTTCTGCAGTACGTTATGCTGATCGTAACATCACATGTAACAATTTAAAAATTGCTTTAAAAAAAAACTCGCATTTTCTAGGTCGCTAATGCTGTCAGTCAACAGGTAGTGACGATTACATTCATATCCTTAAAGCTCTTCAAGTGAGGCTGTACATGCGAATCAATGCTGGCAGCAAAATGTAACCATATCTAACGAGAGTGAATAATAATCCGCCTCCTTAAGCGGTCCGCCAATAATGTATTGATGCCTGTTAGACAGACAGTGTTGTGCTGACATGTACAAGTGTACAAGTATAGTCTTGAGGAATGGATGTCAGATATGCTTTCCGATTTATCTCATATATAGTGTCCAGAATTCTGGGTGAAAAGGTCGTGTCAGTAATATCATCAGCCAGTTTTAGTTTTTGCTTCAGTATGACGTTTGTGATAAGCAGTTATTATTTTGAAGGAGTAAGATATTAGATAGGTTTATAGACATATAGAATGACATTATGCAAGTGGAAGGGTTACCATAATGTGGAGCTTCATCTTCATGCACCAGTAAGCTATAGTTATATTCAATCCACCTTTCTGAGGTAGGTTGTAAATGAGCCACTCTCATGAAATACAGTAGAATCTCGATAATTGGGATTATATGAGACTGAGAGATATATACAAGTAATCGAAAATCCGGATAATGAGGAAGACATGAGCGGAAGGGGTCGAGAGTGAAAAAAATTCACACGGTATACCGCCGAATTTTTTTCCACTCTCGACCCCTTCCTCTCATGCATTCCTCATTATCGGGATTTTCGATTACTTGTATACATACAGATAATGGAAATACGGTGTAAATTTCAAATCAGGCTTAATATAGAATTAAGATGCAAAGGTAAAGACCACCTACAGTCTTATCTGAATGCCAACAACTCCGGATCACCGAGACAGAAAACCGATTAGAAGTTCGGCAAGACACGGAGTTGAACTGCCATTTATTTGGCACAAGGTATTTCGAAAAAGCGAAGCAGAGCAACCCCGCGCCTTTTGGACCTTCTAATGGCCCTCAGTTACCATCCTGAGTGATCCTAAACGTATAGGTAGCATTCAGATGGGAGGGGGGAGTTTTATTCTTCTCTTATCTATACTATACAGGGTGTAAATGAATTCAACCGACAAACTTCTAGAGGTGATAGAGGGGACCAAGACAAACATTTTTGACTTAGGAAACCGTGTCCGGAAACGCCATCTAGAGGGGGTTCATAGACGAGGAACGGGTGCGCTCAGACGCGTCACGCGAGAGGCGCAAGTCGAGCGGACTGTTTTGTTGATAGATGGCGCGCAGTTGTTGCCAGGTTATGGCGTATCGCGTCGTTGTAAGTAAACAACAACACGATACGCCATAACCTGGAACAACAGAACCGCTGTTGACTATCCGCGCGTCTCCTAGGAGGCGGACTTTAGTTGCTAGATGAATCTGTTGTTGCCACGTTATGGCACATCGTATCGTTGGTTACTATCCGAGCGCCATCCATCAACAAAACAGTCCGCTCGCCTAGCGCCTCACGCGTGACGCGTCTGAGCGCACCCATTCCTTGTCTATGAACCCCCTCTAGATGGCGTTTCCGGACACGGTTTCCTATGTCAAATATGTTTGTCTTGGTCCCCTCTATTACCCCTACAAGTTTGTCGGCTGAATTCATTTACACCCTGTATAGCTACGTCCATACCAGCAGTGCTTGTGTGTGAGATTCACTGACAGGCAAAACACCTGTGGGAGTGACAGGTAAAATACGCAGCATACCTACGCCTGCATCACAACCTCGTATAAATAGTGATAAATAACATCGTCTGGAGAGTCTAAGACTAGAAAATCGATACTCTTTGTACTGTACCGTATATTATGCCTGTAACATGATAGGCCAAACGCTGGCCTAACTTATCTGACCTAGAACTGATTTGGGTGAACAAGAGCAATTTATCGGGAACACTACACCTAATATCTTCTATTATCCTCAATATAGCTCATTTGCTTATGTGATATGGCTCTCGAATTAGGCGGCATAGGACGGGACAGAGCAGGTCCAACTACATACAGTATAGAACTCCGATTATCCGTCACCCATGGGACTGGGGCATCGTCGGATAACCGAAAAGGTCGGATAATCCGAGGATCAAAGGGAACTTTAATGAAACACAACAAAAGGCATACCGGTATATTACGGTTATATAAGAAATAGTGCAAAGTATTTAACTTTTACGTACACGTGTGCTGTTTAAAATGTATCTAAGGCCATGCAAAACAGATCCTTAGGCCTGAATTAGTGATTGATCAGAAATCATACATTTATTGTTGGAGCGGGGACTGTCGGATAAACCGAGGAGTAGGATAATCGGGGTTCTACTGTAACTGCAAGTATATGCCTAGTCTAATCAAGGGTGCAGTGCATGTATGTAGCTTATCGTTTTCATGGAGATATATTGACCCATTTCTGTAGAGATTGATGAGTAGGACCTTGAGTATATGCGTACACCCTTACTAATAGTTTGCTTATGAGTGATATCTTAAATACGACTCGGTACATTTTGACATTTGCATAGTGTGAACTAAAGAATTCCTCGGAGATTCGGTAGTGATGGAATTCTCTTCATTTCCTATTCCAGCCGCCCTCACTCATGTCTATTTAAACCTTGTTTACATTTATCCTGTTTCATTACATTCCTGTTTGAGACAGAATTTTACGTTTCTCCTTCCCTATTCTGCTTTTTTGTCATTTTTTTTAGGAGTTCGATTTTTGATATTATCTTAATGCTACGAATAACACTGTCGTCACACGTTTCTGAACGTCTTCTATCTCCTTCCGTTCAATTCCATTCCACTCCAGAGTTAAATTCTTCTGTTCATTTTATTTCCATATCAGTCTGTTGCTATTATTTTGTACGATAGGCTATAGGTTGCATATAAACTATGGTAAACCCCGAACAAATAATGAATCCTACATGAATAGCACGCGATCACCCACTTGTTCTGATTTTACCTCTTCTGTACGCAACCAGCCCCCTTAATTGCAGGATATTTCATTACTTAAAAACGAATTAATCGTAACTGAATTTCCTTCCTTTCATCAGGCATAGTGGGAACAGAACGTGATATTGAACAAACGCAGTGCCTTTTTTACACCACCCTATTGGCTCTTATATAAGAGTTCTCTCTCTCTCTCTCTCTCTCCCAAGTTTTTCTTTCCTTTTCTCCTTTACCACGAGCGACAGTGTTTCTCGGTCCAGGTGCGAATCATCGATCACAGTCTGAAAATTGCGCGCAAGAAGGAAAGCAGAGCGCTTTCAGGAATTCAAGGACTCCGTAATGAGTCTTCCGGCCCAGAAAAGGCTTTATTTTCATCGCTCCTCTATGTGCCTGCGATTTGTAGCATCCGGACTATAGAAAGTAGCTGCGCATACCACTCCATTTATAGGGCTACGAAGTTTGTGTCTGAAACAGTGGTATAGTGTGACGAGTTCCTATGGGGATATATGCTGGAATAAAACAAGAGTGAATGAGATGTATGGAGCGTTTTGAAGTGATGTAGACGCCATTGATTTCTAATATTGTGGCATAGTTTGACAGTAGCAACCATTTATACTCCCGTGCAGGTAATGGAAGGAGGACCACCTACCCTGTACGAGCATTACACTGAAACTGGAGTGAACAAAGGATTAGAAGCAAAAGAAAATAGTTTCTTCTTAAATGGACGCCCAATTACGATATACAGTGGTGCGATCCACTATTTCCGTGTTCATCCAGACTTATGGAGAGATAGACTTCGGAAGATGAGGGCTGCTGGACTCAATACCGTGGAAACGTAAGTAATTGCACTTTTTTGGGGGGAAGACCGTGTCAATGAACTAGGCTGATAATGGCCGTTTTCTGAAAGGTCATCCAAGTGACTTATATGACATCCACACTTTTTTTTTCGTGCTGTTTTCCCCATCCGCCCATCCCATCATATAGCCTACGCTTGATGAGGTCTATGCACTGTAATATGAGAAGTCTTGTCTTACTGCGCGGCTTCTGACGAAATTCAATATTGTTGAACTTGATTCAATAGAAGTTCAGTGTTAACTAGTTCACAACTTGCCAGCATCAAATCATAATGGTGTAATATTATACACTGCATCCTTATAATACTGTATACAGCAGTGGTTCCCAATCTTTTTTCATCGAGACCCGATTTACAACCTTTCCTCAACCTGGCGCCCCAGGTACAAATGTAGTACAATGCTTATGCAGATTTGAGACAAATTCCCCCGCAAAATTTTCATTCTTTATCTATTTTTTTTCCTTTTTAAAATTATTAATCATTTTCCCCAGCCTTCCCCGCGACCCTTACAATTATGCTCGCGACCCGATTTTGGGTCGCGACCCCCTATAGGTTGGGAACCACTGGTATATAGGATTTTGAAGCCGTCTTTGTGAAACATGTTCATCACTGTCTAGCTCCATCTCTTGGAGTTTGAATCATGACACACCGATTATTATTTACGGGTGTAAACTGAACATGTGAAACATTCCGTAGGCTCCGAATCTGAAATCGTAAAAAGCAACTCGAAATTCGCAAAAAAAAACGTTAATGCTGAGGATCGCGAATTTTGCGACAGTATATGCATATTACCATTTATTATTTTGTATTTTACTGCAGAAAATAAAGACGTTTGAAGTATACCCTGCAATGCTGCCAACTATACACTATTATGTATCCGACCCCCGAGGTATGCGCAGGGTATGCGCGAGATATACAGTATACTGTAAATGTAGTTTTGTCGAGGGTTGGCAGAGGGCGAGAGCATGTTAGAAGAGCAGGCAATGCTTTTCCTGTCCAGTTCCTCACAGTGCCGCGAGATGGTCCCAAATACTGGGAATCCCAAATGCTGATGTCATGCACTTAAGGGCCTTGATCCTTCAGGGTCATTATGCAGCTGTCAATCATCAATTATGTAAGACGGAAGTCGGATCTGGATTCCGGTTATGTAATGGGACTGTCATTTTACAGGGACATCGGATAGGGAATTATTCGACATATTTTTACGGGAAAAGGGTAATTTAATCAGTGTATAAAATGCATATCCGAATACCAGAATACCCGAAGCGGATGCGGTGGTTTGCGAAGTATTCAGGTCGGATTTATGGGATCAATTGAGCTAAAAGGATCAAAGAGTTTACATACATGCTGCCCTTTCTGACCGGCTTGACTTGGACAATAATTGCATCTAGTGTGTGGTTTCAATGCAATATTTTCCGGAGGAATCGATATTCAGCATGATTTCATATTGAACTTAAAATCGGAATGTGCTTCCAAAAAACAATTCTCTAAACCTGAACATCCTTCATATTTTAAATATAAAAGCACCACAATTATTAACAAACTATTATTAATCTGTTTGTAACATAATCATAGTAGCCTAAGGAATAAGTATAAATGGCATTTTCCCTATAACGATAATAAATCTGTGCAGCATAATAATAATAATAATAATAATAATAATAATAATAATAATAATAATAATAATAATAATGTGTTAATTGTGTCAGTAACTTCCTTCGTAAAATTAATAACATTAGGCCCTTACGAGTGCAAGAAATGAAAAGACGAATCCCAACAATTTTTATCTCCGTTACAGATATGTACCCTGGAACTTACACGAACCCCAAATGGATGTTTATGACTTCGGATTTGGAAATAGAGAAATGTCAATGTTCTTGGACATTAGGCGATATTTTCAGATTGCTAAGGAGGAAGATCTCTTCGTGATCGTACGCCCCGGTCCCTACATTTGCTCGGAATGGGAATTTGGAGGCCTTCCTAGGTATCATACGAAACGCATATTGCTTGTGTGACCTTTTGAATCGAATCACGGCTATAATTAACAATGGTTATTTTTCAGCTATCTTTTGCGCGATCACTCTATGAGAGTGAGGACCTCTTATTCTGGCTTTGTGACGCGAGTGAAAAAGTATTTTGACAAATTACTCCCTGTAGTTGCCGATCTGCAGTTTGAATTAGGGGGCCCGATAATCGCAGTGCAGGTAAGAATTAACGGATTACAAAAGGAAGAACCGTTTGGCCATAAAAACGTTTAAATTAATTTTCCCCCAAAAATCAGTTTAGCCATATGATGGTGCATGTCTTTAGCTATCACCGCACAAAATCCTATGTGAATCGAAATGTTTGTCGAACTATATGACCATATTTTGTAAGCCTATGTCCAGCACTTTCGCCGCCAAGCCTATATGCGTTTCCTCTCTTGGCCACGGCTTAGCGTCCATTAGCGTCTCACCTGCCGAAAATATTCTCTAAGATGCTAAACAAATGAATATTACTCGGTGAAAGGTGACACGCTCTGACAATGTGAATACCAAAATATTCTTCACTTGAAATGTTTGAGAACAGGGTTTGTGTGCGGTGGTAGTTGAAGCTGTCATTATCTGGCTATGTTGAATTTTGAGGGATTTTTTTAAAAAAATTTTTACTAACAACGGTACTTAATTTTGGCATGAGGAAGTTGTACACATGTGTAATGCCAATTTGCTTTGTTCTACAATGAATGACGTTCCTACAGGTTGAGAATGAATACGGATCATTCGGATCTTCGGATGACAATTATAGAGACAAAGAGTACCTGAAATTCGTGAAAACGCTACTAGACGATAATAAGATAACGAGCCTGCACTTCACTGCAGACTCGCCACTAATGTACTCCAACAAGGGCTCGATTCCCGGAGGTATGGTTATGTCCGAATTCGTTTAGCTAAAATGTCAGAACAATGTTAACCTATATTTGAATGGCCCGACAGTGTTAGCAACAGCCAATTTCCAAGCCAGAGGTGAAGAGGAATTTCTAGCATTGAAACAACTTCAACCAGACAAACCTTTAATGGTTGCCGAATTTTGGACTGGTTGGTTCGATCATTGGATTGAACCAATGCACCATAAATTCCCATTGGAAAGTCAGTTCGAAAATCAAGACGTCTAAAACACCCTTTGACAGTGTGGCCTTATCGATGTTTTATTACAGAATACATAGCTGCCATGAAGATGGTCTTTCGCTATAACGCTTCGATAAACCTGTACATGTTTCACGGTGGTACAAATTTTGGATTCATGAACGGTGCTAACGCACTTTCCGAGTTCCCTCACTATGCAGCAGATGTCACTAGTTATGGTAAGATAATTCATTTCAGTTATATCACACAAAGTGTAGTTACAGTGTAACATAGTTCCATGAATTTTGCAGACTATGACGCGCTCTTAACGGAAAGTGGAGATTACACGCCTAAGTATTACGTGATGAAAGAACTTATCAAGAGGAACTATCCCATTAAAACAAAACTACCTGCTAAGCCATTACAGAGCAAGAAGGTAGCCTATCCAGTAGCAACAGTCACCCACTATTTGACTTTGGAGGACCTCATTAGTCAAGTGGTTAGTGGAATAGTTGTATTGCCCAATACATGCTGAGAAACCATATTTTTCACGAATCTTCTCTCCCTTTCAATCTCTTCAATTTTCTAAAGCCGCAAGGAGACATCGATACTTATGAGGATCCGGTGAGTATGGAGATGCTCAACATCAATGGAGGAAGCGGACAAAGCTACGGTTTCATCATATACCGAAAAAAAGTGCAAATAAGTACTGGTAGCGTCCTGAAAATTATGGGCCACGTTCGAGACATGGCGTACCTCATGATTGACGGAATGTTGAAGAGCAAACCTTTGACTTCCACTCTTGATCTCGACGGATTCGGATACTGGATGCTTAAGTACGATGAGATATATCAGGGTCATTCAGTGCAAAACGAAAGATAGAAAATGCTGAACTGAAATTTTTAATTTTAATGTGATGAAGTACAGTACATTGTAAGCACTTCTCGATCTTCTGGGCACGCACAACTTTATAGGAATATTTAAAAACACGCCGTACGAATATGCAATCACCCCTTCATGCTAATAAATTCACAAAGTACACTGGCTTTGTTTCTCATTCTTGTTCTAAAGGCACAGAAACTTGCAAAATGTTAATTAAAATCCAACATTTATAGCTTGTCGTGGCATTAAATGACCCATAAGTATGGTCAATAATTGACATCCAATTTGACGCGCACATACTAATGCCTAGAATTGATTTTTTTTAGGGATTCGGAATTTCTCTTCAGTGAAGGGGAACGTAAAGATACCATTTTGGATATTATGGTCGAGAACATGGGTCGAGTGAATTATGGCTTGCCGAAAGACTTTGTACAAAAGAAGGGTCTGTGGGAAGGACCTGTCAAGATAAATAGCGTCGTGCAGAAGAACTGGCGAATTATTCCCCTGGAATTCAAATCCAAGTGGGTCACCAGGTGAGCTTGGCCATTCTGGTGCCATAAGATGTCTTGATAAAAACCCACTGATTTGTCTGTGCAGCTTGAATGGGTGGCGAGAAGTGGACAGCAAATTGAAAGGCCCATGTTTGGTGCGCGCTACATTCACTGTAGACGAGTCCCCAGAGGACACCTTCCTGGACATGAAAATGGACGGCTGGATGAAAGGAGTGGTGTTTGTCAACGGATTCAACCTGGGTCGATACTTCCACATAGGACCACAGAGGACCCTCTACATCCCTGCACCGCTTCTCAAACCTGGACAGAATCAAGTAGGTGCCAATTTTTTGGGACCACTTTTGAATAACCAGGGGAAATCATGGATTGACAGGCATTAGCTACTTCTGAACAAATTAACTGATGTGATGGCTATAATGTAAGCTATATCATCAATGTATAGAGGTTTGGCCATCTGATCTGATTCAGTTGTCAAAATTTTGGGTGAGATGCCCTGCTCAAGGGAGGTCGGACAATGTGCTTGGCAAACATGATGCCCGAGAATTCGATTTCTCCCATCTCACTCTATGCAGTGGCTATCTGCGTTTCACACCTGAAATTTTTGGGGAAAACATCCATGGGCCGCATCAAGACTATTATCTAGCATCGATTTACGTACTATACGGAAATGTTATGTTGTTTGCAGCTTTTTTGATGCAACCTGACCTCACTGACGTGTTAGGGAGGTATACCTTCACTAAAAGCACTGAATTAAATGAGGTGTCATGCCTCGGACCTACCCTTTTCTCATATGGCATTTTATCACGGCATGCCAGTGGATTCTTTGCCCATTCTGGGATAGAGGGAGTGGTGTCAAAGTTACTGCAGTATCAATGTGATTCGTATTAAACACTCAAAATCAACTGTTCTTTTCATTATTCTCTGGTGTACGATACTATCCTAGAGTATATGGGCCGTTCAGGAAAAGACTGCATGGGTTTTCTGGGGTTTTGAAGTAGAGTTGCCATACGCAAAAGGAACCCGGAATACCCCACATCCACGTTGAAAAAAATAATTCCCCACCTGGCTACTCTACTTATCTTCATCCTGGTCATGATCGTAGAATATTCAGGTCTGGTCACTCCCACCCACCCCCTGCCGGGGCGTTTTGCAGGAGGTGCTCACCTGAGAGCGCCATGAGACATTTCAGAGCACTGGTATGTGGCGACCCTACCGGACTACGCTGACCTTTATAGGTACAAAAGGGAAGCGCTACATGCGGGCCCAACATGGCCGTCGGCGACTATGTTGGGTCCGC